>APFE031210438.1:806174-857806 GCA_000404065.3 Pinus taeda | reverse complement strand
AAGTAACTTAATGCCAATGGCGTTGTGTCCGCTGAAATGGGTAATTATACCAAATCCTTCCTTCTTTGCTAAGTTAATAGAATGTGCTTGGGTTTTCTTAATGGCAAATAACAATTAATTCTTCTCTCCATTAATATTCTTGAGATGTTCAACTTGCACCTAATAAAACAATAAAGTTAAAATAGGTTTGCCTTTGCCCTTTGTAGATTTCTTTCCCCATTAATCCTTGCCTTAATAGATTAATTGTCTTATGGTGGCCTTGAGTGGTCACTCCCATTAGTTGCATGCTTTTTAGTTTTATGTTAGTGACATTTCTTAGGATTGATAACATGTTATTTAATTTATGAAAATGTATTATTTTCCATATTATTGTTAAATATTAATATTAAATATGTTGGTTTTGAACATGGTTTAGCAAAAAGTTCCCAAAAGGTTTATAGATTGTAATTTATAATATAATTCTCCATTGCTTGATGAAATTGTTTTGAATAATTTTTTTAAAGATTCATTGATTGATGAAATTTTTATGGATATTTTTTTAGTATATTAACTTGTATGTGATAAAGTCAAAAGTCACCTCTTTTTGAGATTTTCATTGGTTAATTTCCCTTAAGGCTATCAATTTCACCATTTAGTCCCAGGTTAAGGAAATATAGGAGTCATGAAGTGGCATTGTCCAATAACTTAAATCTTGGAACATGTTTTTTTAGTCACATTATACTTCCTTTCTGTGTAAATTCTCCATGAAAATAGTCTCGTGGAACATGAGGGACCTCAACAGTAAAGGAAAACAAATACTCCTAAAATAAAAATGGTAGGAAAAGCACCCATCAATAATGTTGATATAAGAAATAAAAATATTAAGTGAGGTTCCACCTCATATAATTAGAAAATGGGAGAGAAATTTCCAAGTAGTAGTGATTGATGATTAGATATACTTGGGTGGAATGGCTATTATTTGGAATGATGAAGACATCAAGGTTACCAATATGTTTACCTCTTTTAGTTAATTGACATCTAGGACTACTACCATGTATCCAATGTCTATGACTCCAATATCACAAATGGAAAGCCTCTATTTCTCAATTCTATTTCCAGCACAAGTAATTTATACTCCCCATCTGCGTGGATTATCGAGAGTCACTTCAATATTATCAAGTGTCTCGAGGAAAAGAAAGGATGAATCAAAATGTTTACCAAGAGATTTTGTAAGATATACCATCAAGGCCCTAAAATAGTACCCATTAAAGTTCTCAAGCAGTGAGTCTCCAACCCACACATGTGGATCAATGACATGTAATACATGTGTGTGTGGTGACTAACTTAATACACTTTTCTAATAACTCCACAAACTTAAGTATTTCATTCCGTCACATGATTGACCGTAGTGTGACATAAGTAAACCAAGAGTAGACATGAAACCCTTAGGCAAGAAAAATTCCCTAGATCCTCAATTAGGTTCTTAAATGATGAAGTGAAAATGAAATGGGAAAAGAGGACTTCATGATTTAACCATCACAAACATATGATCAAGTGTGACTAGGAGTGTATATATTCATATGTTTCCAAAGAGGGTGTGAATACATGAGTTACCATTCATTGGGCCTTATTTTTCTTTCTTTTGATTTTTCTTATATATAGGACTTAGGGAATAAGGTTTTCATAAGTTTTAACAACTCATAGATATAATATTTACATAAATTTTCACTTTAACCTTAGAGTTTAGACTTAGATAAATCATTATAGTGTATCTTTAATGATTTTGGCTTTCACTTTTTTATTTTCTTTCATCACAAATGACAAAAGGGGAAATATTTTGCCACAATATATGAATGCTCCATGATAAAGGCGCCATGTGATGAAAACAAATTAATGATGTTATTCACTATGAAAATGATGGGTATTCTTGAGAAACACTTATGCTTGTGGATGTCTCCTCCCTAGTTGAGAGGGAGTGAGAATTGACACCATATTATCCATTTGTCATAGTGGCCAAGACTAATAGTCATAAGCCTACTAAAGACACCAGTAGGGAGAATGGTGGATTAGATAAACATCTGGGACCAATATTCTTTAAGAATTTGTGCTTTGACTAGGACTAACCGCCATTAGTCAAGTACATTAATCCAAGATAAGAATAGTCATGAGGATCGACATTTCCTGGTGTCAAATTTTATGACAGTGGATTAGGAAATGATCATGCGAGGACATGCTTGATGAACATCCTAGTGCGATAAGTGCCTAAAGAGGTAGTGGTGTCCAAATTTATGCCTCCCAACATTGTGTTATGATCTAACGAAGAGATATAACTTGTTAGTCAAGGCCTTTCTATTTTGACAATGTTGGCTATGATGATGTAAATCATCGTTGATGCTTATCAATCTAGATCCCTTCTTATATGAATATTTCCACTTGAGAATACTTTTTTGTCTCATTATGAATATATCCCTAGTTTATAGGGAGTGTCATCATCTTCATTATAATCATCATCACCACCATCAATCTCATCATTGAAAATGTGGGTTTCAATGATAGGCACAAGATATGGCACAACAAAAGTGGATGAGAAAGTGTATTTAATAAAAAACACAAAAAAAGATGCAAACTTGGATGCAAGACAAGATACAATAAGGGATGCAAAAGTGGATGCAAACATGGGTGCAACACCAGAAACAAAATTGGCTGAAAAATATGGATGCAATGGAAGTAGATGCAAAATAATATACAAAATGAGATGCAAAACCCAACACAAAAGTGGATGCAAAAATAGATGCAATATTTTGATGCAAAATTGGAAGCAAATGTGGGTACAATAGTAAGTACAAAACATGGTACAAATAGTGTCACAACAAAAGTGGATGTAATAATAGATGCAAAAAAAGAGACAATTGAAGATGAAAAATAACAGGTAAAAAGGGATGCAAAAGTGGACATAAACATGGGTGCAACAATGGATGAAAAATATGATGCAAAAGTTGATGCAACAAAATTTGATGCAAAATTAGATGCAATATGAGACACAAAACCTAATGCAAATTTTGATGCAAAGGGGATGCAAAAAATGATGTAAAAATGGATGCAAAAAAATGATTTAAAAAATGATGCAAAAGAGGATGCAAGAGATGATGAAAAAGTCGATGCAAGTGTAGGCGCAAAAAGTGTATGCAATAAATGATAAAAAAGTTGGCGAAACAAAATTAGGTGTCAAACTTGATGCAAAACATGGTGAAAAGGATGGCATAAAACTTGGCATAAAACCTGGCGTAAAACCTAGTGTAAAACCTGATGCAAAACCTATTACAATACCTGGTGCTAACCTTGGTGTAAGACTTGGTGAAAAACTCGGTGCAAAATTTGCATCAAGTTTTGCACCATATTTGATAAATGGATACAAATAACACCAAAAATGGGCTCTAGACACAAAAAAGGAAGAAAAAAGGGACGTTAATCACAGGGTTTTGTTGTAGTTCCATGATAGTCATAGGCTCCAACATCTGATACATCTCATCATAATCTTGCGCCCAG
Source organism: Pinus taeda (assembly GCA_000404065.3). Lineage (NCBI taxonomy): Eukaryota > Viridiplantae > Streptophyta > Pinopsida > Pinales > Pinaceae > Pinus > Pinus taeda. The sequence goes on along the minus strand of APFE031210438.1, from coordinate 854,281 downwards.
AAGGTTGCAATCTTCGTCCCGTTGACACTACTCAAAGTCATATGATCCGATTTGGATCCTAAACACTCTCTATGTTTTGATCACTGTTTCAAATTATGCTAAAAAAGATTCAAATCTTAGAACAATGAAGCTATCAGAAGGAATCCTCGTGACAGTTGCAGTTGTGGCCAGAGCGGAGCAACGAGGACCCTCGGTTGAGCGTGCAGACCATTGGCTCATGGTAAAGCACGATGGCCCAAAATTAGGAAAACCGGAGGCTAAAACGAGAAATGGAGGTGGATTCTGATATGCAATTAGCACTAAAGTCCCCCTCAGTGAAGGAAAGCCCCGAAGCGCCCGGACCTGAAAATGTTGTGAAATTCAGAAAAGTAACCGTTTCAATTCTATAGCATTGGATTCCCAAAAACCGGTAGGATATCGAAAGGCTTTGAGGTGGTAACTAGTTTTGACTAAGTCCCACCAGATGCCATACACCAAGCGACACGCCTCCGGTGGATGAGAGAGAAAACTGCCTGCATCAGACAGGTAAACGTCATGCAACTTACCCTCCCGATACGAGCGATGACCATAGGATCTGGGGGACCCAGATCGACGGTGGAGACACGTCCTGATGACTAAACGAATTTGATAGGTGATAAAGTAGAATTACAGGGGATTTGAAGTTCGACGTGGACGATGAGTTGGCAAAGCAATCGTGATTCGCAGGCAATCTTGAAGAAAACAGAATTAACGACCATTCAAATATGATTCAAGGAATCTGACACTCGGTTCGTTAGGGAAACAGGTGGCCACCTCCCTGCGAAGCGTTACCCAGTGATGATGATGCAGAGTAGAGGAAATCGAATGGACAGAGGTAGGGAAACCAAAAGGCCGGGAAGCGGAAACGAATAGTCAAAAGAGCAGACTGGCTTTAAAGCCATGAACTGATAGAAGCCATAAGGACCGGGGAGGAGTTAGTTAGTAGTAGACAACTAAGAGCAGAGAACAGAGAGTAAGAAGTCGAGCTGACCTGAAGGAAGCATCGAGCCAGATAGAGCCAGAGTAGAGTCAGAGAGTGTGTACTTCGGAAGGCTTGAGAGGTTCAAGCAAACTCCTCGATAAGGCTTGTCCTACTAATATGACCCTTAGAGGTTGATTTCAGTAAGGAGAGTCTGTGTACTCTAGTCCTACTAACTTACATTTGTTTAAGTGAGACTCAATTTGAGTTCAGTGTTGTAAAAATCTGCTTGAAAACATAATAGAGAGGCCACCACAGAAGGCTGGACCAGGAGACGTAGCCCAGGAGAATTAGGTGAACTCCTTATTAAACGTGTTGTGTTTACATGTTTGACTGTTATGTTCTCTCTAACTGCCTCAGTTTCTACGTAATCTAGCAATCTTATCGGTCCATTGCATAAAGTAACATAGGCACATCCATGCACATGAGTCTATAATACCTTTAATTCTTTGTCCTGGATAAATTCCAGATTAAGTGGTATCAGAGCTTAGGGTTATTAAGGTTAGACAAGTTTGTGTTGGATTTTGTTGTTGAATGCTAACTAGATCAAAGCTTAAATTAGGAGAAGGAGAGTTGGTTGAAGCTAACCCAGAGATTAGAAGAGTCCATCCTAAGAGGAAAATGTCAGAAGAAAATCCCTTGGAATCAGAGTCCCAGGTCATGGATAGTTTTATGACCATGAAATCCATGGTTGAGGAAATGTATAGGGTATTTAAGAAAAATAGAGATGAAGATTCATCAAACTCCAAACAAGACAAAGGAGTAGAAGAATCTCTCCTCCGTGTCTACTCTAATGGCAAAGGGAAAGAAGAAAAATTTATCATCCCTCCTAATAGCCCTGATAATAAAAAGAAAGCATCTTTGATTAAATTAGATGTTAAATTTTATTTTCCAATATATGATGGAGAGTTGAATGTAGAGAAGCTAGATAATTGGATCAGACAGATTGATGTTTATTGCAGAGTACAGAGCATTGATTCAGACAAGAGTAAGATTCAGCTGGCCAGCCCACGCCTTGGGGGCACTGCCTTGGTATGGTGGGAAGGCAGGACACAAGATGACATGAAGAAACATGGTAGTATTCTTTCTATTTGGAGTGAATTTGTTTCTGCAATTATAAAGCAATTATATCCACTAGCCTATATGCAGCAAGCCATGATGAGCTGGCAAACTCTTCACCAATTGAAAGGGAAAAGTGTACAAGGTTACACCCAAGAATTTAGGAAAAGAGCTTTGATTCTAGGAATTTCTCTAGACTCACCTGAAACTCTATTGAAGTATATAGGTGCTCTACACAGCTACATGAGGCACACTATCCTCATGTTTAATCCCACTAGCATAAATGAGGTATCCGTCCAAGCTACACATCTAGAAGCCATAAGTAAGAATGGGAACCCAGAAGTTGGGGGATCATCCAAACCCACTGCAAGCAAGAATAAGGAGAAAAGAAAACAGAAATGGAAAGAGAGGAAGACAATTACTATACAAAAGAGCAAGTCTTCATGCAATCATTGTAAGAAGGATGGGCATGATGATGAACACTGTTGGATTCTACATCTGGAGCTGAAACCCAAGAAAAACGAGGGCAAAAAGAAGAGAACTGTTGTAGCTATTCAAAAGGATTTGGGGTCAGATTCAGGGGACGAAACAACAATTGCAGCCATAGGTATAAAAGGTAAAAATTCTGAAGCATCTACTAGTAATTCTACACAATCTACTAATAATGAAGAAAATGAGAGGAAAAGACATGAGTTTTTTCATATTCGAGTTATTTTCAATCATCAAAAGATTGATACTTTGTTTGATAGTGGCTCACAAGTAAATTTGATTTCTGAAGCAATTGTAAAGAAGTTGGGATTACTAACCACACCTCACAAGAAACCATACACATTAGGTTGATTATGTGATAAAGCAAAGCTACAAGTGACTAGACAATGTAAACTTAAGTTTTCTTTTGGGTCAACATTTGTAAATGAGGTTAAGTTAGATATAGTTCCTTTGGATATATGTGGAATTTTTTTAGGAATTCCTTACTTGTATGATAGAAAAGCTATCTTCTATAGAGATGAGAACAAGTATCTACTCGTTAAAGATGGAATTGAATATATTGTAAGAGATCATAAGCTCAAGAATAATTATACTCTCATAAACTCAGGGCAGATGAAGAGAATTGTAAATTCATGCAAACAATTTTTACTGATGGTTGTAAAGGAAAAGAAAACTGATAAAACCAATGTATTTGAGGGTTGTGATGCTAAACAGCAAGCTGATTTAGAAAAAGTTGTTTCAGAATATGATATATTATTTCAAGAACCTAAAGGTCTGCCACCCAGAAAGGAAATAGTGCATGATATTAATTTGCAGCAAGATGCTTCATTGCCTAACATCGGAATGTATAGGTTGTCTGCTCTATAGAATGCAGAAATCAAGAATCAGGTATAAGAGTTGCTCGAGAAAGGATTCATAAGGCCCAGCACATCACCATGTGGGTCTCCAGTTGTCTTGGTGAGAAAGAAAGATGGCTCATGGAGAATTTTGATTGATTACCAAGCACTGAATAAAACAACGATAAAAAATCGTTATCCTCTTCCTCGCATAGATGATCTATTGGATCACTTGAAAGAAGTTGTTTATTTTTCCAAGTTATACTTGCATAGTGGATATCATCAGGTCAGAGTTTCAGAACAAGATCCATGGAAGACTGCTTTTAAAACAAAGCAGGGATTGTATGAATGGTTGGTTATGCGTTTTGGCTTAACTAATGCTCCTGCTACTTTCATGAGAGTAATGAATGATGTACTCAGACCTTTTCTTTATGATTTTGTTATTGTATATTTGAATGACATTCTTATATTCAACAAAATGTGGGAAGAACATTTAAAGCATGTTAAGTAGACTCTAGGTGTTTTGAAAAGAGAAAACCTTTATGTTAAACTCTCAAAATGTGAATTTGGCAAAACATCTTTGAATTATTTGGGTCATATAGTAGGGGTGGTGAAATGAAGATAGATCCCTCTAAGGTTGCAGTCATTATAAACTGGCCTAATCTCGAATCTGCTATAGAAGTTAAAAGCTTCCTAGGAGCAGTGCAATATTGGAGAAAGTTTATTTCTAATTTTTCCTTAATTGCAGCTCCCCTACATGCTTTAACAAGATTGAACAAGGTGTTTCAGTGGGGAGGCAAACAACAGAAAGCCTTTGACACCTTGAAAGAAAAGATTAGTACAATACTAGTACTAGCACTACCCAATCTTCAAAGACCATTTGAGATTGAAATAGATGCCAGTGACTATGCCATGGGAGCAGTGTTGATGCAACACGGTAAACCCATATGCTATCATTCTGAGACATTTAATTCTGCAGTAGTTAACTATCCCACATATGATAAAGAATTGTTTGCATTAGTACAGAGTGTGAAAAATTGGAAACACTACTTATTGGGTAAAGAAACAGTTATACACACTAATCATCAACCACTTCAATATTTACATTCCCAAACCAAATTGTAGCAATCAAGACGCTGTAGGTGGATGGGTTTTCTACAATAGTTTCATCTTGTCATCAGATATAAAAAGGGCATACCCAATAAAGTTGAAGACATGTTGTCCAGACTGATTATGAATGCATCTACTATACTTAAGCATAATTCAGTATTGCATAAAAGCTACATTGAACAATATGCTCAAGATATAGATTTTAAAGATGTATATGCAACTTTAAGTCAAGGAAAATAAGTAGGAGAATTGGACTATCATGTTAAGGACCAGCTCTTGTATCATTTTGGGAAGTTATTCATCCCACAAACTGAAAGAGTAAAGATAAATCGAGAAGCACACACTTCTCTAATATCAGGGCACTTTGGTGTAAGTAAAACAGTTACACAGTTGAAAAGATTTTGTTATTGGCCAAAAATGAATGAGATAGTTTCTAGATATGTAAGAGGGTGTACCATGTGTGCTAAAAGCAAGCCTAGCAATAGAAATCTAGGCTTGTACACTCCACTACCAGTTCCTTCTCATCCTTGGGAAAGTATTTCCATGGACTTTGTTGGAGGACTGCCCAAATCTAGGAAGGGTCATGACTATTTATATGTTGTTGTGGATAGGTTTAGCAAAATGTGTATTTTAATACCTTGTAACAAACAGATTATAGCTGAACAAACTGCAAAGTTGTTCTTTCAGCATGTATGGATTCATTTTGGATTACCCACTTCCATTATATCTGATTGAGATACTCGATTTGTTGGGAAATTTTTGTTGAGTCTGTGGGAATTGATGGACACTAGACTGAAAAAGAGTACAACTTTTCATTCTCAAACAGATGGCCAAATAGAAGTGGTCAATAGGACAGTGATCCAGTTGCCCAGAGGCTATTGTAGCAAGCATCCCAAGCTTTGGGATGAACATTTATGTTATGTGCAGCATGCTCACAACCGAGCTAAACATTATTCTACATAGGGATCTCCTTTTGAGACATGTTTTTGGTTTCACACCAAGGTCACCCTTGGATTTTGTCTTCGGAAAAGACATAGCAGTTGATGGACACAGTGATGTGGACAAGCCAACCAAGTTCATTGAACAAATCCAAGAGATTCACCACGCAGCACAAGAACAGCTGGAAAAGAGCCAAGCCAAGTATAAGGCAAGGCATGACAAGCATCAGATGGAGCATATTTTTCAAGTTGGTGATCAAGTATGGCTGTATATCAGCAAAAACAGAATGTAAGGTGAAGGTAGGAAGTTGAAACTAATAAGGTATGGACCTTTCAAGATACTTGAGAAAATTGGTGAGAATGCTTTTCGCCTTGATCTACCAGCTTGCATGCACATCTACTCAGTTGTTAATTCAGACAACTTGAGACTATTTGAACCTTCATTAATTGAAGATCCTGAAGAGAAGAGTAAATTGCCTTTTATTGATGATATGTTACCTAAATATCTTAATGAGTTACAGGAAGATACAGTTCTGAACAAGAAGGTGAGAACCACACGCAGAGGAGATATCAAGTACCTCAGGATTGGACTCAAAGGTTCAAAGCCAAGCAGTATGAAATGGATAGAAATTGAGCAAGCGAGGAAGCTATACCCTCACTTGATTGATGTTTAAAAGGAAACCAACTTTTGGTGGTCCAAAAGCTTTTTCAGTGGGAAGGCCGTGATCCGAATTGGATCCTAAACACTCTCTAAGTTTTCATGACTGTTTCAAATTATGTTAAAAAGGATTCAAGTCTCGGAACAATGAAGCTATCAAAAGGAATCTTCATGACAGTTGCAGTTGTAGCCAGATTGGAGCAACGAGGACCCTCGGTCGAGCGCGCAGACTGTTGGCCCATGGTAAAGTGCGATGGCCCCAAATTAGCAAAACTGGAGGCTAAAACAAGAAACGAAGGTGAATCCTGATACACGATTAGCACTAAAGTGTTATAAAGCGATAATCGCATATTGCAGGGCATCCTCCTCAGTGAAGGAAAGCCCTGAAGCACCTGGACTCGAAAACGTTGTGAAATTCAGAAAAGTAACTGTTTCGGTTTTGTAGGGGTGGATTCCCAAAACCAGCAGGATATCGGAAGGCTTTGAGGTAGTAAGCATTTTTGACTGAGTCCCGCCCGATGCCATACACCAAGCGACACGAGTCTGGTGGATGAGAGAGAAAACTGCCTGCATCGAACGGGTAAACGTCATGCAACTTACTCGCCTGATATGAGCGATGACCGTAGGATCTAGGGGACCCAGATCGACGGCGGAGAGACATCTTGATGACCGACCGGATTTGACAGGTGATAAAGCAAGATTACGAGGGATTTTAAGTCTGATGTAGATGATGAGTTGGCAAAGGAATCGTGATTCACGAGAAATCTTGAAGCAAACGGAATTAACAACCATTCAAATATGATTCAAGGAATTTGACACTTGGTTCTTTAGGGAAACAGGTGGCCACCTCCCTACGAAGAGTTACCCAGTGATGATGATGCAGAGCAGAGGAAATCGAACAGACAGAGGTAGGGAAACCAAAAGGCCAAGTAGTGGAAATGAATAGTCAAAAGAGTAGACTGGCTTTAAAGCCATGAATTGATAGAAGCAATAAGGACCGGGCAGGAGTTAGTTAGTAGCAGATAGCTAAGAGCAGATAATAGAGAGTAAGAAGTCAAGCTGACTTGAAGGCAACATCGAGCCAGATAGAGCCAAAGTAGAGTCAGAGAGTCTGTGTACTCTAGAAGGCTTGAGAGGTTCAAGCAAACTCCTCGACAGAGGCCTGTCATACTACTATGACCCTTAGAGTTCGAGTTCAGTAAGGAGAGTCTGTGTACTCCAGTCCTACTGACTTACATATATTTATGTGAGACTCAGTTTGAGTTCACTGTTATAAAACTCTGCTTGAAAACATAATAGAGAGGCCACAACTGATGGTTGGACTAGGAGATGTAGCCCAGGAGAATTAGATGAAATCCTTATTAAACTTGTTGTGTTTACATGTTTGACTATTATGTTCTCTAAATGCCTCACTGTCTATGTAATCTAGCAATCTTATCGGTCTATTGCATAAAGTAACATAAGCACATCCATGAACATGAGTCTGTAATACCTTTAATTCTTTGTCCTGGATAAATTCCAGATCATCATCGTCTCAGGATCATTGTATAAGATGATCCAATGTATCATGTCCGTGCATGGGAATGTGGGGTATCTGCCTACAATCCGGTACAAGCCGAACTTGTGAATATTCACGTATACTTGGTAGTCCTCGAGGTCTTTCCCAAAAGTGCCTGCAAATGCATCATTAACCTCTTGCCATTTCAACTTGATGTCCTTGTCTACAATCAGTTTGGTATCTTCATAGATCGGTAGACTAGCGGACACTCGCTCAACCGCTGCTTCAGTTTCACTTTCATCAGTGTCCTTTGACCCTTCTCTCTTAGATGCCATTGATCCTGAACTGTCAAGAGGTGAATGAACACCTGCTATATCTAGAGACAAAGCGACATGCATGGAAATAAATCTGTCAGCAAAAACCAAAGAAAATTCGAGAATGACATAACACACACCTAGGGATTGATAGGCAAGGATTGCACAATTTATTTTGAGAGGTTTGTTGAATGGCTGCCAGAATTGTGCAAAAGGTAGTTTGGGCTATATGGGAAGCATGAATGGCTGCTAGAATTGTGCAATGCACAATCCAAGTTGACTGTTGACTGCTGGAATTGCACAATGTGAAATTTCAGTTGGCAATGTTTGCAGGCTCAGTGACTGCATTGCATAATTTTTTGGGCCAGCAGTCATTATCCCTCATAATTGCGCAAAGCAGGCCTGGGGAACAACTATTGGGAAAAAAATGCATAGTTCCTGAGGGGAAGATAGAGCCTTCCCTTTCAGGATTGCGCAATGTTGTCTTGGTTAGGCAGGGTTCGAGCCAAGGTTGCCCAAACCCGCCGACAGGCAACTGAAAGCAAATGTGAAAGTGAATGCATCGTGATACTGAGTGTAAGTAGAAGAAAATTCCCATGCATGCAAATAGTGAATGAAATATTCAAAAAATGGAACAAAATGCATGTGGGTGAAGCGAGTCACCGAATCAGCGATCGTTCTTGCAAAATAGTTTCATGCATGCGACAGCAGTGAGATAGTAACAAAAAGTGAAATGGTGCTAGTACAAGCTAGCATGCATGTAAATGACAACAAATGTTCAAATAAATCAAGCAAAAAACACTCACACAAGCGAAAACACAAAAAACGTCAGTAATGTTGCAAAAGACAAGTTGAGATCACTTACCATGAATAGCTGAGTTGGAGGTGTTGAAGAGTCCTGGATGTGTTGTGGGATGTCAAAGCTCCAAGATTGATGTGAAGAAATGAGCTCTAAAGCATTGAATAAATAAGTTTGAAGTTCATGACACACATGCCACAAATATAGGAAAAAGTGACACTTGGAGGAAATATTCTAAAACAATCTTTGCATGTAACATCCAGCTGCTAAACGCAACTCCCTAAAATCTAGGGATGATTTTTTCATGTTTCTTTTTCGATTCCAGGAAAAAGCAGCCCATGCATGCAATTCAAGTTTCCTTGGTCCTAGGTGGAACCGGTTAAACCAACTGCACATGTAAGAGCCTACTCAACTGGTGGGAGAAAATGCACATTTCTAGAAGGCAGCTGGGCTGGCTGCCCAAGGGATTTGCACAATTTCTGGGTAGAGCAACTGATTGTTGCCCAAGATTGTGCAATTCCTGAGCTGAGCATCCCTGCTAGTAGGGATTGTGCAATTTTCTAGATGAAGCTTGACTGGTAGAATTGCGCAATTATGGAGCCCAACAAGCTGTCAGACTAAATTGCACAATTTTTGGAGGGAAGGTTGGTTTCCCTCCAAAATTGCACAATTTCTTCAGGGAACTGCTCAGTCTGCAGCTGGATTAAGTCCGGAGAAACAACCGGTGAGAGGAACACATCAAGCTTTGATAGACAGGTTATCTTTCTACAAGAAAATCACTAAAGCTTGTGTACTTAATGAAGCAAGACATGTTGTTGTGAAAGGTTGGCAGGGAGGCTCCAAAATGAAGCTAAGGCAAAATTTTGGAGGGTGGTTGTAGCCGCTACAACATGATCCATGGTTGATTTCCAATGATGGGAAAGAGGTTTCTTAGAGAACTGTTGTCGCTGTGACGAACACCCTCCGAAATTCGCGTACACTCGAATTTTGGATCCTTTTGTGGATCTCACAATTAGTCATTCCATAGTCACTTCTTAGTCATATGATGCATTTTGAGCTCACTTCTTGGATTTGAAGTGTTGAAGTCTCTGGCTCACATATGCTTAATCTATAACAAGTACATGAGCACATTCTTTTATGCAAGCTTGGAAAAGAATAGAAATTTCCTATCAATATTGTTCCTATGTGATGTCCAATCCATGCCAACAGTCAGTGCGCACTGACAACAATAGTTTCTCAGATTCTAGTTATGTTTGTACTTCTATTTCAGTGAGTTTTGCAAATTGTCACTTCTACGGAACTTTGATTTTGCAAGTATTTTTTTCATGTTTAATATTGTCACTTTTACTTACTTTCACTTTAATTAGGGTACTTTTCATGTTATCTTTTCTTTGGCATTTGTTACTTTCATTGCTGATTCACATATTTCAAGAGTCGTTCGCACTTTAGCAATTGTCATATTTTCGCATGTTAGCTGGTGCACAATGTATGTATGCTTGTTTTGGTGATTTCAAGGGGTTATCTTTGTGTGAATGAGTTGTTCTAACCATGTAAGCATTAGGCACACTCATTCCAAAAGTTTTAAGTATTTTCACACAAGTGTTGTCACGGTCCTCGCAAACTATACCTTTAGTGTCGCACTTGTTGTAAAGTTGTCGCAAAGTTGTCACATTAAGGGAAATATGATTTTAGCATGCTCTGAATGATCTATGTTGTTGTGTAATCAAAGTGTTTCAAGTGTTTTATTACAGTCAAGTCATATCACTATTCACAAAAGTCTCTTTGGTCCCAAACTTAGCCAAATTTCAAAAATTTATCGGCAACCTAGCCTCATCCAGCCCTTCAGAATTGCGCATTTCATAACCTCAATTCTCAAGTCTAGAATTTTTCATTTCATAACCTTAGTGCTCAAGCCCAAAACTTTGCATTTCACAACTTCAGTGCTCAAGCCCAACCTTGCCTCCCATAATTGCACAATTCATTCTCCCAACCTGGCCTTAACTATGCATTGCACTATCTTTAGCCTCAAGCTCATCCTTGAGCTCATGAATTGAACAACTCCACAATGGCCCAACCTCCACTACCTCCTAGAACTGCATAATTCTCCCAAGCAGTGAAAAACCTTGCAACTCATATCACTAACCCAAGAAATTGGGTTGTTTGTCTCCCCAATCCTTCTTGAACTATGCACTGTACAGTCTTAAGGCTCAAGCCTCATCCTAAGCCCTTGAATTTTGCAATTTCACAATAACTTGGGCTCCTCTCTCCTCCTGAACTATGCAAAAGGATGATCCAATGCCCAATCCTTCATCCTATCACCTTAAGCTCTCACACTGTGCAATTTTCTTCCTCAGCCTAGCCTAAACTACGCATTGTGTAGTATCAAGGCTCAAGCTCACCCTTGACTGAATTGTGCAATTGCACAGTTAGTGATCCCTTTTCCCAACCCCCCATATGGTTTTGGCTCATTTAGTGGATCAATATACACAATATTATATCAGTTGGTTTTTGGACTGATGTTGTCTCATCATGAGTGAATTGCAGACACATGTACTTTATCATACCATGGCCAGATGATGAAGATGGAGATGGAGAAGTAGGACATGTTAGAAGACACATATGGAGCTGAATAAATAAGATGATCATCAAGAAAGAAGATGAAGGAACACTGAACTCTAATAAAATATGAAGATCAAGGTCACATGGAAGACTCCCCTCTTCAAGCCATAAGGAGGAGGAAGAAGAAGAACATGTACCACCTTTTCAAGAAGACACAAAGAAAGAAGCAACAAGAAGGACAGCTTGGCACTATCACATCATCATGCAGTTCATGTCATTAGTGTCATGTCATGTCCTGTCTCAAGTCATCATATGCCTCATCATTATTGTGGATTATGTAATTACCTATTCAAAATGTGTTGTAAAGTGAAATTCCAAAGGACATATTTAGAATATGAAGAGTCATGTAAGGTCAAAAATTCATAGGAATTCAAACAGTCACGAGGTTAGTCAAAGAATATCAAGGAAGGTGAAGCATCACTTCTTGATTATATATATATATATACCCTCATTGTATGAGCAAAACACTTTTCACCTTGGCTCCTCCTGCAAGGCATCAAAGAGATAATCTAGTTCTTTTGAGGAGAAAGGAATAGCTCTGACACTCCACTATTGGAGGTAGTGGTGTTCATTGTATATATGTGTCTTGGAACTTTTACTTAATATGAGAATCCCTATGCGCCAACACGTTCTTCATTCATGGATTATGGATATTTGTAAGACTATTCTTTGAATGTTTGCAATTCATGTTTTCTTTCATCTATGTTAAATTAGTTGAACTATTTTGATTATTTTGGTACTTATCATATTGAGAATGTGTTGTAATTTCTATTATCGTTGTCGCATCCTTGTGGACTATTTCGTTAGATATTAGACATATATTCCTCATTATATTGGTTTCAATGACCTTCGCATCTCTATGGACTATTATGCTTGATGTTGTACAAACCCTTCTTGTTCATGTGTGTCTCTACTAGGGTGGTACTATGACCTCTCTCTTAGAGGCTCACTTTTCCTCCCCTCCACAGTGACAAAACTTTGACACACATACAAATAAACACTCACTAGGCACACCCCGCTTTCTTTTCGAAGGCACCACGCATTCCGCTCTCCTGCTAATAGTTAGAGCCAAGGAAAAACTATAAGAATACATGGAAAATGGGCTGATATTATGGATGGGGCTCCTACTCCAAATGGTTTGAGGTCTAATTGGGACTTTACATTGGGGATACCCCTTGGTTGACATATTTCCAGCATGGTCAACAAGAAAAAACTTATCCCTTCAGAGAGACAGACTTAGGGTAGAACGTTGAAGCATATAAAAATGAAGCTAAGTATCGATATGCTTAGTCTAAAGGACCAAAAGAGTTTCTAATATAAAAGATATGCTAAAGTGAGGTTAGAGCCACAATTCGCTGATAAAATTCTTCAAACCAGATATATCCTGCAACAAAAAGGAAAAATTTCAACTGAGACTTTCGGGTACCTAGTACATATTTGGAGTTGTGTAAGAAAAGGGTTTACTTTACATAAAAAATTTAGGTAGAAGTATATCCATAAAATGTAAATGAAGAAATTTAACTCTTAGTTAATTACCGAATGAAAATATTCTTGACCATCGAGTCTTCAAGCCCCTGTTTGAAGAGATTTTTCATTAGTATTGTGTTAGGAAAATAATGTGAATAATTAACCCTACTTTATTACTAAAAATAGAGTATGAATTGCAAAAAAATAGGGGGGAATGGTGTTGTTAACTGTGGTTCATGAAAACCTAATACTGGGTTGTCTCAGAACTAGCCATAAAGAAAACTGTAGGATAGAAGTTAAACTTGTAGCAGTTAAAGTATGATAGGAGGTTCAAAAGGAGAGTAATGTAATTGTTGTAAAATAAGAACGAGAGAGGGTTCACAATAAATATGCTTAGTAATGACAAAAAATAATTTCAAAGGAATAAACACTAACACTAATAAATTTTTTGTAGGTAGTTGTAAACCTTCACCACCAAGTCCTGTTCTAGGAGATGTTGTCATGAGTCTCCTTGGTAACTCCAACCAACTATACATAAGGATAGAGGGGAATTTAAAAGTAATATAGAACCTAATTTTAATAATCTCAGATAAATAGAGAAGAGAATGGCTCGTATCCATTGGATCCATCAATTTGAAAAGCCAAAGGATCATAGAGTTTTTAGGAAGGACCAATTTATTTTTTCAAAAGCTTTTGAGAGATCCATATTAACAAGCATACCTAATATCCTATAGTTATTTTGAGAGTGAATTACTTCGTGTGCAACAATAATTCCATCTAATATTTTCCAACCGACTACATAAACAAATTTCTCTGATTAAATGAGGTGAGTCAAAATTGGCTTTAATCCGTCATATATTACATTTGATATTACTTTTTAGGCTACATTATAGAGGGAGATAGGTTTGAAGCCACTAATATCATCAACCTTTTCCGTCATAGGGACGAGGGCGAGGAAGTTATATAGAATTGGGATGACAAAAAGAGATGTACATTATTCTTCCATAACCTTCCAAAGAACCTTTCTTATCATAGGCCAATAGACTTGGTAGAAATTAGTGGTGAATCTATCTAGGTTTGGCACATTGTTTTCAGGTATCATTTTAACTGAATCTTCAATCTCCTCATAGGATATGTTTATGAGGAGGGAATCATTTTTCTCCTACATGACTAGCATTAGAATGTGCTAAGTAATTAAAAAATCTTTTCCTATCAAAGAGGTTTTCGGTCCAATAGTAAATCTTGATGGTATTGGATTAGCTTCTCTTTCATTTGATTGTGGTCTTGAAGTTTATGGCCTAATGAGATTTAAATAAAAAAAAAATCCTATTATAGTGCCTTACTTGAGGCATGTAATTGTGAAAAAAGAAGTGTTTTTCCTCCTCCTTGAGTCAATGCACACAATATTGTTGTTTCCATATTAACTCCTTCATACTACACCTATCTTTGAGCTATGTGAGGAGATTTTCTTCTTCTTGGATTACCTCATCTTATCAGCTATGAATAATTTTTATGTATTGTAGAGTTTTCATTTTCTCTTCCACTTATTTATTAGCTTGGAAGACATAATCAAAATATTATTAATTCCATTTCTTGAGCTAATTTTTTGTGTTTTAGCTTTTTTGTAGTTGATACATGGAAATCCCTCTAAATTTTCTATTTCACTCCTCCGTTCTTAGATCTACTCCATGAAGGCTATATGAGAAATCAAAATTTTATTAAACTAAAAAGGTTATTTTTTGGGATTGGCCTGGATATACAATTTCAACATGGTTGGTCAGTGGTCTTATCCTTTGTAAGGGAGAGCTTCTTCCTTTGTAAACAAATCCTTTGACATTAGTGATTTCAAAATTACAAATCTATCAATGCGAGGGGTAATTTTTTAAGAACATCTTTTTATATTCTTCCATATGTGTGTTTTTAATTGTGTCAAGTTTTAGGAGCTTGTTTTTTTCTAAAACTTGCCCAAATAATTAAGCCTCATACTCTATATTTCGAACCCTCCTTTTTTTCAAAGAGGAAGTGTATAAGGTTGAATTCTTCTCCAATGATCCATGGTTGGTCTCCAATGATGGGAGGGAGGCTGCTTAGAGAACAACCATGTCCCTTTAGAGATATGCACTATATAAATTAGAGAGATATCATGTATCTGTTGAGCCTATAGGTTACATCCACGGGGGCTTCACTGGGGGAGAAACACCATACCATGTGCACTCATATTGGGGATATATATTGAAGAAAAAATGACATAATATATTGAGCATGTAATGCGAGATAAAGGGTTTTTAGATTGGAAAGTATAAAAAAATGGAGCTCAAAGTTAATAAAAATATATAAAGGGGTATAAAAATGTTAATAAAAAAATGGATACTTACAATATCTAGTGAAAGTGGGGGTTTTTTAAATTGGGAAGGTGTATTGGGTTTGTATTGGTAAGGGGTTAAATAATTTCATTTTCAGAGGTTTTTTCCCATATGTAGTCAAGTTAAGGGTATTGTTTAGGATTACACAAATGCACGTGATATGCCATAGGTTCATTGAGTGAAACCCTCTTTGTTACATTTTAATAGTTAGAATTTTGGAAGTGGAAAATATAACAAAAGATATAACTTTCTCAGGGTTCTAGAAGATTGCTAACCCTTTAGCTAGTCTCCATGCATCTATAGATACAAATTGGTAGTTTCTCCATTTTCTTACAATCACTATATAAATAAATTCAGCAAAATAATTAATTTCATGTATCATCATGAAATGAGGGAAATCATCCCTCCATCTATTATGGGGAAGGTTTTGCTTGCCTTTACATTTTAGGCCCCTTATATTCCATGATATTACATTCATTCAGAAATTGGTTGGGTGGAGGAAGATACCTCTAAGATCAAATTGATTCATCCTAGTTGACTAACATTATCCCTAATTATTTAAGAATTTATTGGTTTAATTTCATTCCTTTTTTGTCCTCTTATTTATGCAATTTGGGGGAATTGTTAAGAGGTTGTGTTTGCACTCTTAATTGAGAGCTACATGAACACATGATTGTTTATTTATTTATTTATTTATTTATTTATTTATTTTTATTTTTATTTTTATTTTATTTTAATTTTTAAATTTTAAATTTTTTTTATTTTTTTTATTTTTTTTTATCTTGAGGTTGTGCTCAAAGATAAGATTTTCAACAGATTTTGACCTTATGCTCTAGGATAATTCTTGGGTATTTTTGTTTCTAGGATTTGGCCATCTTTGTTGAATCTAGAGCATCTAGATCCATGTCTTCTATAATATAGACTTCTTATTCATTTTCTTGCTATGTTATAATGATATTTTGGAGTACAAGTTATAGAACCTTTTTTGGATTCTTTGTTGCCCCATATTCTTCTTGTGAGGGATGTATTTCAAAATATAGTTCATATACAGGTTGGCCAGGGCCTTGGGAAGAGTTAGGATAGATTGGTTCTCATGGAACATGTTAGCACTTGAAATTTCACCTCAGGCTAAAAAAGGTAAACTCCAAGGCAACATCAAACCACTTAGCCTCGTAGCTAGCCCTACGGGGCAGGAGAGGGCTCTCTCCGGTCTATCTCGGCAAAGATCTTCAACGGGCAAAGATAACCAATAAAGAACACTGATTTTAGGCTAGTAAACTGATAAAAAGGTTTGATTTAGGGATTTTTAGAGTTTTGGTCGAAAATTGGGGAAAGGCAATTTTGGGTGCGGGGATTGGACACAGTTTTCGCAGGGGTTCTTTGGGGCAAGGTAGGAGACTGTATTGATGCCTTTGATAGATGTGGATGGATTAGAATGACTGGTGAGAAGCTAAGGAGAGCAAGCAAGCACCTTGAATTCTCCTTAAACAACTGAAAACATTGATATTAAGCAAACTTAAAAGCAGAGCATAGCAACCATGAATTCTACCTTAACACTTCATTTGCCTAATTTGCAGAAGAAAAAGTAAGAAGATGATTCACATAACAAACTTACAAGTACACAGAGAAACACACTGTCAATACATGTAACCACAAGAATCCCAAAAAGGACTGCAAAACCCTGGTCTTTCTTCCTTTGCCAAAAATGCAGAGATACAATGAGTAATACAATGGAAGCTTTCTCCCTCAAGAGTCCAACCTTTTCCAACCTCTGAAAATGACTAAGAAATTACATAATATAGGCAAGCTAACATCTTTCCTTGCCTCTAGGGGTCGAGCTCACTATCCTAGGAGCTGTTTCAACCAATTCCAAACTGAGCACTGAAAACTAGGTAGTCAAAACAACTTGCCTCTATAAGCTAGGAAAACAATTCATTCATTAAATTTTTGCCTATCTCATGAATGAATCTTCTAGAAGAGATAAATGAGTGTCAAAATATCATAAAATTACATCATTTACATCAAGGAGGATCAAAATCTACTCCAAAAAGTCAAACCTAGTCAAAACTGCGTTTTGCTGAGCTGTAGGTGCATTTCTGTGAAAATTGCCCAACGGGTCGCGCCCTGATTCTCAACGGGTCGCGCGCCTTTGGAGCCGTTTTTGAGGCACTTCCCGGAGTCCAAACGAGGCCAACGTGGGCTTGTTGGAAATTTTTGGATGTCTACTTTCCCACCCAAGTAGAATTTCTGAATTTGGTGGTCATTTGACCCTCTAAAATTGCAATCTCCCAAGACTGCTTCCTGTGTGTCAAAAAGGTGGCAGAAAGTCATTTTTTGCTTGTTTTTTGACCTTCTGGAGGCTCAAAACTTGGTGAAATTTCTTGGTACTTTCTGAGCAAGTGTATTTTGTCCTGAAAAATCCAAAAATGCAAACTTTTCCTGAAATGGACTTTCCCATCGAAAGGGTCGCGCACGGTGCGAGACTCGTTGGTGGAAGAAAACCTGTGTGTGGCACAAAAAATTCACAATTGACAAAATTTTCTCCAAATTTCTTGAAATTTGGGCTGGGAGTCCCAAATCAAGTACCATGCTCAGTCAAAGAGGCTTTGGCCAAAATTTGGAGTGGATCGGGCCTTTTCCGTCGTTTTAGTGCCTTGGCCAACCTCCTTGGATCCGGCGATTGTAATTTTGACATTTCTCTAAAACCATGACACCTGTGCAAAAAGTGAAGGAGTTTTTTCTTCTTTAGCATGTTATGGACAAAAACCTCTCTCAGTTTTCCAAAATTCATTTTTTATTGCTCTAAAACATCATTTGAGTGCGACTTGTCCCGATGTGTGAAACAAGGAATTTTGTCGAAATGGAGCGAAATGAAGGGGATAGGGGGCTTCTAAATTCTTGGGGAAATTTTTGGAAGTAGGGAGGGATGTTAGGAAGCAGGGGAAAGTGGAATCTCAGAGATTGAGTGAGGGGAAGGGGTCAAAAAGGGAAAAACACAGGCCCAACCTAGAAAATTGCCAGGTTGTAGCTAGAAACTAGGGTTTGTGCGAAAATGAGGAATTTGGCAGATCTAAGGGATGGGAAGCATTTGGTGAAGTACTTTAAGGATAGGGGAAGGTGTATTAACATCAGGATACAAGTTTTTCTGGTGTTTTGACCATCCAAGAGAAATTAGCTTTCAAAACCCTAGGAGAGGAAAATGACCTTGCCTAGGTGCAACTGAAGCATGGACAAGGTGTAAGATGACTCATTAGGCACTGAGATGATAATCAAAACCCTATGAATGATGATGGAATCAGCTGAATGATGAAATATATGGGCCTTTGGGCAACTTTGAAAAGAGTGAGAGCAAACCCTAAACCTAATGCCTAGTGACCAAATTTTGCTTGAAAACTCACTAAAATGACAAAATTTGACCTTGACTCTTCAAAATCACTTTGTAAGAGCATATTTGATCACTGTAGGAAGGATGGAAAGATTGAAACTAACAGGACCAAAAAAATCTAGTGCCCATTTGTCAAATGGTTCAATGAGTACCTGCAGCTGCAATGGAATTTCATTTGAAAGAGTAGGTTTATCCATTCTCTGACAACTCTCCTATCTTTTAACATATTCCTTGCTATCATTGAAAATGGAAGGAAAATAATATCCTAAAAGTAAGACCTTAAAAGAAGTTATTTTGTCAGAAAATGTCCTCCGCATGGTTCATCATGGCATGACTTAAGGATTTCTGGTATCTCATCTTCTCAAACACATCTTTTGATGATGAGACCTAGAGTTGTTTTGTATAATTCTTCATTTATCCATGAATAAGATGTGTTATTGTGAATTATCCTCCTCTTCTCTCTAGGAGGCAATTGAAATGGTATTTTCCTTGTAGCTAAATAGTTAGCAATATCTGCATACCAAAGAGATTTAGTAGATACTGCAAAAATATATTCATCAGGAAATTTATCCTCCATAGGTTTATCATTATTATCATTCTGAATTCTAGATAAAAAGTCAGAAATTTTATTATGCTTTCCGAGTCTATCTAGAATGGTGATGTTGAATTCTTGTAACAATAGAATCCATCTGGTTATTCATCCATTATTAATTGGTTTATTCATTAGATATCTAATGGCAGAATGGTTTGTGTGAATGAAAGTTTCATAACCATTTATATAATCTTTGAATTCGTTAATGGCATGAACTACAACTAAAAATTCCTTCTCAGTTACAGTATAATTTAGCAATGTAGGAGTTAAATTTTTCTACTATAATATATTTTTTTCCAAGGAAAAAAACAGTAACCTTTTATTAAAAAATTTAATGAAAAGTTACACTAGCAGATGCAATGAAGCATTCCGTAAGTTGCCACCTGGGCTCGAGTTCTTTCGCACCCCACACAATCGTGCACAAAGAATAAGAACATAGAAGAGAAGAGAGACTAAAAAAGGAAAAAGAACTAATCCATTTTTCAAGTTTGTCTCCCCTTCTTCTTTTCGACCTTACGCCACTCTCCTTGAGTGGGCTCGATCGAGGCCATGACTAACTGTGTTTCAGCATTGTGAGGCCCTGTTTCTTTGTCTGAGTCTGAAGTGTCTGAGTGATGATACCGTTTGGTGCCTCCCATGCTTTGATCCACGCTTGTCATCTGAACCTGTGAAGTCTTGTTGTCTGTTGTATTTCCCTTCTGGTTCCCTGTTTCATCTTCCTCTATAGTGATATCATCCTCTTCTGCTTCTGTTTCCTCGTCTTTTTTCCTCGATCAGGCTTTCATTTCTGCTGCTCTCTTCTTTACGACGTCATCTATGTTCTGCCATCCTTTTGGCTTCCTTTGGTGGGGCTTGCTCTTGTTTTGACTTTTGCATGCATTGAACAGATGACCTGTTTGTTGACATCCCCTGCATCTGAATGCTGTATTCTCATAGTCCAGAGTTTGTTTCCACTGTGAATTGTTGAAATTTAGAATGATGCTTTCAGGTAGTCCTTGGCTAAGATCTACCTCCACACATATCCTGGCAAAGGTAAAGATTCCTTTTATGTGTCTCTCTGAATCAATCTTTAACATTCTTCCAAGGGCATTCCCTATAGCTAATAAGGCTTTGTAGTGCCAAAAATGTATCGGAAGATTATGCAACCTTACCCATACTGGCATCCTTGATACCACCATAGTATTGGCATCAAACTCTGGAAACCATGGGCTAATGAACAGTCCCGCATTGCCCCAGAACCATGGCCCTTCATTGAGGATTTTTTCCTTTTCTTCTTCTGCGAGAAAGGTTACTATGAAAAAACCCTTTGAGCATAGTTTTATTTGACAGTTTTTTGTCCAAACCGTGTAGATCCATTGGTACAATTCTACTATAATATATTGCATAAGGAGTAAGGTTTTTTTTCCCTAACATAGCTCCTAAGGCTATATCTGAAGCATCAACTGATATATGGAAATGCAATTTCCAATTAGGACCTTTTAACATAGGTGCGTTAGAAATTCCCTTTTCCAAAGCTTCAAAGGCAGCTTGACAATTAGAATCCCAACTGAATTCACAGTCTTTGGTAAGTAGTTTAAAGAGTCAAGATGCAATTTTTGTGAATTTTTCTATAAGTATTCTATAATATCCAGTAAAACCAAGAAAACTCCTATGATCTCGTTGACAGTTTGGCACTGATAATTTAAAAATGACCTCAACTTTAGATGAGTCTACCTTAATTCCATCTCCTGAAATATGGTGACCTAAAACAATTCTGTCATTAAACATCATAAAAAATTTTATGACTTAATGAAAGATTTGTTTCTTTACATATTATTAAAAAAAAATTCTAAATTTTCAAGTGCTTCATTAAAAGAATCTCCATAAACTATGAAATCATCCATATACACTTCCACACAATAATGAATAAGATCAAAAAAAAAATCGGAGGACTGCTCTTTGGAATGTTGTCGAGGCATTGCATAATACAAAAGGAAGTACTTGGTAAGAATAAGTTCCCCATGCATAGGTAAATGTGGTTTTATCTTGATATTCAGGTGCTACTTGAATCTGATTATATCCACTAAAACCATCCAAAAATGAAAAATACATTTTCCTTGCTAATGTGTCCAAGACTTGATCTATGAAAGGAAGTGGAAAGTGGTATTTTAATGTTTCTTTATTCAATTCCCTGTAATCGATACATATTCTCCTTTTCCCACTTTCCTTTGGAACAATTACTAGGGGTGAAACCCACTGATTGTCTGATATTATATAAATGAAATTTACATTTAGCAGATTTTGTAATTCCTCTTTAACAATTTTTTTTAGATTTCAGTTCATTCTTCGTTGTGGTTGTCTAACTGGTCTTCCACTTTGTTCAATGTAGATATCACATATGTAAGTTTTAGGATTAATTTCCCCCATATCATTGTATTCCCATGCATAAGCAAAAGGATGTTTTTGTAAAACTTTCACCAGTTGATTCTTTTGTAATTCTTCCAAGTTTTTATTAATATTCAAAGTTTTTCTTGGAAAAATTTCTATTGAAGAGTTCCCAAATTTATCCATGGAGAGTAATGATACTTGTCTATATGAGAGATGTTCATTTCGACTATGAACATAACGTGAGTAAAATTCATTATTTTCTAGTAGATTTAGAATTTGTTCCTCCTTCTTACTTGTTCAATAGTGAAAAAAGGTTGTATATCATCATCATCATCTATCCATTCCTCATTCTCTATTTCTACTGTTGTTTTTGTAGGTGGGTATAATGTAAATTTATTTGTAGAATTTTCATCTGAGATAAACATGCCACCTGATCTACAACCGATGAAAGCATCAGTTGTAGCCAACCAAGGTCTTCCTAAGATTAATGGATGTCCTCCTAGATTATTATTGGGTGTTAAGACCATGAAATCGATAGGATATTCCCAAGAATCTGAGGATACACAAACATCTTCCAACACACCATCATGTTTAATTATAGACCTGTCTGCTAATTGTAATAGTGTTGGTGTGTATTGAAGGTTAGGAAGCCTAATTGAATCCATAACTTGTTTACTCATTATGTTTATGGCTTCTCCTAAATCAATCAGTGTGTTTGGTATTTCAATTCCATTGATGTGAATTTTCACAATGGGGCTTCCTAGATCTAGATATTTTTTTACTGTCGTTTTCCCCATCACGATGTCTGCAATTTTCTTGCCTAATTGAATTCTTTTTATGTATTTTTGTTTCCTTCCTGATCTTTGAGTACTTAATTTATTAATTGTTTCTACAAATATTGGTATTTAATTTATGGCTTGTACTACAGGAATTTTGATACAAATATTTCTTAATTCATCGATCATATCATAATCAGGCAATGTGATTTGTTTTTCTACTCCATCAATTTTCAACCGTTCAGGTAAAGGTGTTCTAATGGATACCGAGGGTTGTTCTATAATAGGAGTATTTATTGGAACATGTTTTGTTTTATTATTCTCTTTCTGAGGGAGAGAGATTTCTCCTTCTTCAAATTGATTTTTATGTTTTTGAAGATTTTTCCTTGCTTCCTGAATAACAACAGGGGGTTTTCATTGCAATACTCTTATAGATCTCAATTCAACATTATTTAGATCTAGTGGAGTTATTACATAGGTTTGAGGATTTTTCCCTTCCACATTGTAAACAGGTTTTTCTCATGACATCTTATTATTAGGATTCAGAAGTGGTTGAGCAGGGAGTTTATTTGATTTTTGTGCAAATGGTAAGGAGATATGTGGATTTTGATTTTGAACTGGAACTTGAGGTAATTGATTGGCTTGACGAAATTGATTAGATTGGGGTAGGAATTGTGGTGGAAAATTAGGATAAGATGGTGAATATTTATGATACTGAGCATAAGCCCATAAGGATTTTTCCATCCTTGATTCCAAGAATTTGATTGTGGCTAAGCCAAACGATGCCAAGATAGATTCCAATTATTTTGTGAAGACTGAGAAAATTGTTGGGATCTAAATCCTTGTGTTTGATTTGTTTGATATTTCTGCCATGGTCTCTTGGAAATAAAGTAAAGAGGGTCTACTTGTTCTTGTATCCCTTCATTATTAAATACAACCTTGACACCTTGTAAAGAAGGACACTCCCTAGTATCATGGTTATCTACACATATGCCACAAATTTCTATAGTTTTTTTATTCTAAAGGACATTCTCTTAGAGCATGCTTCTTTCAACATCTAGGACAAAAAATAGATAATGCAACATTTTCAGGTTTTTTCTTATTCGATATTTTAAGGGTGTCTATCTGCTCACTTAGACTCCCTAAAATATATCTATTGAAAGTATCAAGAAATCTACCTAATTCTTCCCTACTGACACTATCCCGACTACATATTTATTAATTTTTCATAAGAGAGGGTCTCTAGGACTCTTTCCAACTCGTGATTTACCTCTTGAGGTATGTACACATAAATCATAGATATCTGCAAATGGTAATTGATAAGTATCTCATTTTCCTATTAAGTTAAGGAGATCCATCTATTCATATTTAATAGCTTTGAGTAGGAGGGCTTTCAAAGTTTCCTCATCCAAATTATCCATTTTTTCTTTTAGAATATCATAGACAAATATCTCGACTAACTCTTCAATATTCTCATCTTTTTTTTGTGTCATTTTGAAGACTTCATCTTTAATGTTATGAGGCATGCAGTAATCTTTGTATTTTTCTAAGAAAACTTCTTTCATTTGTGCCCATGTCCTTATAGAATTCGTCCCTACACTCATGAACCATTTTAATGCTGAACCCTTTAAGGTAGCAGGGAAAATTTTCAATTTTTGAGCATCATGCAAATAATCATATGATTTGCATAATACTTCAAATTCAAAGATAAATGTGTCTCGGTATTCACTTATTTTTTCGTGGAGATTATGAAGAATAGAAGGTGAAATATTTTTCATTGGGAGGGTTGTATCTTCATCAATAATAGGAAATCCAAAAGGATCTTGATTTCCTCTACCTCTACCCCCACCTCTACTTCTATCTCCACCTCCTCCTCTACCTCTTCCTCCTCCAATCATATTTTCCTCACCATTGACATTGTTTAGCTCACCTCCCCCTTCTTCAGTCATGACATATTCTTCTGAACTAATGTAAGGTTCTTCTAATTCTTCTGGTTCCTCTCTCAATGGGTGGCCAAAATAAGTTTCTTGTTCCTCTTCTTCATTGGGAATTTATAATGCTTCTCCTTGAATTTGTTCATGAGTGAAAGATAGAAAAACTACTCCTGTAGTTGGGGAAGTATGATTTTCTTCAATTATAGCTTCAGTAGATGAAGTAGGTGAAGTTCTGGATTGGAATTCTTATCTTGAGACTTCAAGAAGTCTGCGTTGTCTTACAAATGGAATTCAGGTTTGAGTAGGTGGTGGTCGGGATTAAGCTTCTTCTTCATCCTACAAATATAACTCTAGATTCTCTATCCCTACGCATATCATGTTTTGAATTTATGAATTTTTTTAACATGTATTTGTACTTCCCTGACAATGACATCAAAATGTTTATTCAATTTAATGCTCTTAAATTGTAAGCATGAATTATCAACCAGGGCAGGTAAACTAATGAAGTACAAGTGCACTGTATGTTCTAAAATTTATTTATTTCATTCTAGGTGTTTATAATTAATGTCTAAATCTAAATCAGTATGGAAATGATGTTACTGTCTATATTAGAGTATTGTCTTGAAGATTTGTTAGGTGGTTATTCTAAAATTAATATTAATTGAATAAAAATTTGTGGGATGGTTGAATAGTGATCCTAACTCTACTCCATTAAAATGTTTTTGATTATGTTTGTATTTTTATGCTACAACCAAACTATGCTAACTACTAAAGCATGGAATGATGTAAAGGAAATCTATTTTATTGAATTGGAAAATAAAAAATGCTTGAATTTAGTTGCTAAGAAAGTGCTGTCACTCTTAACTAGTATAGCTTCACTCAATGCAAAAGTAAAATAAGAACTAAATTGGTAAACTATGAAATAACCAAAATGTGAAATGAAATGAATGAATTATACTAGGTAGAAAGAAAATGAAATGTTTAAGTTATGCTAGGTATAAAGCAAATGAAATTATTGATGCGTATATCAATTTAATCGTGAACTCCATTGGACTGCATCCTAAAACATAAAATGGAGCATCAATAATTTAATTCTAAGAAACTAAAGCAAGTATATTTGCAGTGAGTTAAATACCTAATCTACACACAGGAGCCCTCCACGAGGTAGTCAACAACTTTAATCAACACAAAATGAAATGTATGAACCAAAATCTATTGATCGGAAATAGTTTTAACAGGATGTCTTCAAAATTAGATACAGTGGCACGTATGAAAACACAAAGTGGCCATCATTCCTATAATGTTTTCTTAATTAAAAAAATGATAAATTCAAGCCTAAACATCTTCATTACAATCCTTATTAAAGAAAATCATATCTCTTAATCATTGATTTTCTATTTGGAAAAGCGATCAATAGTATTTCATGAAACTCGAACTCTATTCCGATTGTCATGTAGGAAAAGGTCATTTCATCTACATACTCATTTGTGGTAAAACCCAGAAAGCAAGCCAACATGGTGACAATATCCTTGCCTAGATCAGTGAAGGAGAATGACATGTAAGGAGTGGATTTTTTTTATTTGTATTGTTCTATAATGAAATTCTGACTGACTTGGTCAATTTTGGAACTCGATAGCCTGGACGATTTATCAAGTAAGTCAGCAATGGAAAGGGGAGTGAGGTCATGGCCAGGCTGTAATTGCAACATCTCATTAATGTACTTAGCTGTAATGGTGAAAAGGATTTCCTAGTTAGGGGACATTACAACTCTCAGATTGGGGTTGTAGTTTGCATGGCATAGGTGGACAATATCTGGGAAAATATGGATAGAAGGGAATTGATAATTTGGTAGATTTGATTCCCAAAGACATATGTTATCAGAGTGGTTCATGTAATTGTCTCGGTATCTGCAATGTAATTTCAGGGGACTATTATCAAAAGTAAGGTCTTTAATCTGAAAATCTTTATCGGCCAGGGGAAGGTAGTCTAAGTCTTTGTGGGGAGCATTGACTGGAGTGATGTTTAGGGAAACTGGGTTCCCATCCTTGGTTCTTGTGTTTTTAGGGAAGAAAGTTGGAGGTTTTCAAGATTTTTCAAATAAAACAGGTACTTGGGATAGTCTCAGAGTCAAGGAACAGTTCAATTGCACCAATTTGCTTAAATTAAGAGCAATTAAATGGAGGTTTTAGTTTGAAACATGGATTTTGAGACTGAAATGTGGTAAATACCTTTTTTCAGATGGTCAAAGGGACAATTAGCTATGGTGACGGCTCTACGGGTGCACACAGTAGATTGGAGTAGCTTGGAGTTCAACAACTGATGGCGGTTGATGGTTTAAAGTCAGTTTATGGACTGAGACGTGCTCTATGCGTACATGGGAGGCAGAGTCGTTTTCTCGAAAAAAATGGAAAACAATGAACCTTTTTGGATTTTATGCATAAGTCAATATTTTGGCAGGTTAACAATAGTGACAGTTGGTATTAATTGAATGACAGGACACTTTGTCATTTATGGGAGGTGGTAAGTGGGTTTCATTGCACCACTCTTGGGAGGCAAGTGGTTTTGGAGGAGGGTCGCGTGATTCCATTGATTGGTTGACACGTTGCATTGGCGAGTTTTGGAAAGCCACCCATATCATGCGCTTAATGTTCGACCGAAGGGCCTACGCGATATGAGTGATGGCCGTTGGATCTAGGAAATCTGATCAGACGGTAGTCGGTAATGGAAAGTGGTGGGGAGTTAAATGGAGAGGCCTAACTATAATCAAAAGGACTTAATCATATTGGGGGTGATGTGGTTGAACGATAAGTTTTAAATTAATCTAGATGACTAATTAATCCTTTATTAGGATGCCAGGGGGTTTGGCTCTTAATTAATTGCGGGTTGATTAGTTAATCCCATTTATCAAACTTTATTATGGTTATTTTGCAAACCAATGGGGCAGCATACATATTTTTGGGATTTTTTAATAGTAATATGGGAAAGGGGTGATTTATTTTCTTAGGAGTTAAATAATAATACGAGTTAAACTTAACATGACCTTGTAGGATATGAAATGCGCTAAGTTAAATGTTTCTGAAAGCATTTTCATCATACAACATTCATGACTTAGGCTAATAGAGCATGAGGGTTTTTATATAGAGAATGTTTTAATTTTCCTAAGTAAAATAGGGATTTTACTTAGGAAAAACATTACAAAGCGGATGAATGAATTTATGAAGGGGAAATATTGATGAAGGGGGCTTAAGTACTTTTAGGCATTTCAAATTATTGGGCCGAGGGTCCAGTCCCTCCAAAAGTTAGAGAAATGCTTTGAGCCCCTCTAACTTGTTATAGGTACCTTTAGCACTTTTAGGGGAAATTAGTAAAACCTTTTAAGGAAAATGAATGAGGAAGTTAATTAATATGACTTTGTTTCCTAATGTGATATCTTCATTGTCATCCATGCTTTGTCTAAGTTGAAAGAAAAAATACTTAAACTTTTAACTTATCCATTCACCACATATTTGTTCTGCAACCATTCATCTACTTCCCCTACCTACTTACCCTAGCATTTTCACTTCTTTATTAGCGTGCACTTAAACTAGAAAACCCTTATAACACTTTCTTTTCTTTTGTATATAGATATCTATCTAAGTCTAACCTTATTACATCCAAGGGCTTAGATTAAACTGTTGAGCTACTTTTTTCCACTCTACCTATCTACTTATCTTCAAAGATTATAAAGTTTGGACAGATCTTTATTCTCTATCTATAAAAACATGAAATTGAAAATATGTACTAGCCAAGCTTAAGCTATTTGACTATTCATAGATTGTGACATGGGTGACAAGCTACACACAACCTTTATTTCACAAAAGTAAAAAAGTAGTGGCACTTAGACTTGCACACTTTCATGGTCTTTTCTTTTTGTTGGGGTTCATTTTCTTTCATTTTTTTTTTATCTTTTCTTTATTTATTTTTGTCCTTTTTATTATTTTTCTAGGACATACCCTCTTTACATTTTTTAATTTTTTATTTTTCACAAATATGGAAAATATTTGCAACAAGCAAAGATATGAACATACTTAAGAGCTAACCCAAGTCAATCATGATATATGACACCTATTGGTATAGGAGCATAACAGTAGGTTTGTTGGGTCCCTAAAATTCATCCTAGGCATGATCTAACACCTCACCTTGTCCACCATTATCATCCATGCACTCACCATTCAAAACAAGAAAAGATCATTTTCAATAGAGTCTGCTAGTCATAGAAAAAGAATAAAAAAGAGAAATAGAGAGGAGTAAGAGCATTACCTAAGTGTCCTTTGCTCTACATACACTCCTACCCTTCTTTCCATTCATTTCACCATCCTCATAGCCCTATCCAGTAAAATGATTAAAGAATTTTGAGGGAGAAGCAGCTACAGGAGTTCCAGTAGGAAATCCTATAGCAGCCTATCCCACATGCCAACCAATAGCTATAATTCTTCACTAGGATGATCTAGGAGCTCAAAAATAGAAAAAGCATAAGATCTTAGTCACATATACCTACAAAAGCCAAGAAACCATTAGTAGACAACAAGAGGAGGAAGAAGAATGGCATGCAACAAATAAACAATGCAACACCTCTGATCTTCGACAACTGCAGCATGGCATCGAAACCACTGGTAAGTATCCCTCTCTCTCACTCATATGCATGATTTAATCAAAATTTGTAAGGGTTACGAGATAGTTGGCTTATGAGTGAAAAGGTGGCTAGTTAACTTGGCCACCTTCATTCAGTCAGGACATGCAAACTTGGTGTCCTCTCACTCGTGGCTGCAGTCAACTCAAAGATAAAGGATGAGTGGGACAAGAAGTGGTTAAAATACCTATCTACGAGGTGGGAGATGATTATGAGAAGTGGGAAATGATGAGGTGGTAGTGGGGACCAATGTCCAGAAATGGAAATATACCTTTGCTGCCAGCACACCACCTCACCCTGAAACACCATGAAGGGAAATAAAACATTTTTCAAATGCATTAGTGCATTCCACCTCCTTGAAACTCCCTCACTCAAGTAACTCTCATAACTTTGGAAACCCATTGAAAGTAAGGATCCATTGTTCTACACAGGAATTCCTACAGGAGCATGCAAAAGAATTCCTACAGGATATAGTCTATAGGATTAGTCTACAAGATACACAGAGGCAGTCTACAAGATCGGCAAAGAAGAGTTCAAGAAGGGACATCACGATAATTGTCCATTGCCACCATTCTAAAGAGGTAGGCTCTAAAATTCCATCCCCATTTACAACAAATGAACCATAAATACTCCAAAATCTAGTGAATTTAGCAACTATGAGGGGTCAATTACATACACAGTCAACTCTATTTTCCTCATGAATTAAAAAACAAATTATGTCAACCCTCTCATTTTCTCCTCAAGCCTCACAAGAAAGATGATATGAGGTTTTAATAGGAGAGATCCAACAAACACTGTGAGAATACAACAACACCCCCAGGTGCTTGAAATATTTACAAGACACAACTAGATGGGGTTTTTCAAAAAATTCATAGGGTATGATGATGAGGTGGCTCAAGAATTTTCCCACTCCCTCACTCCACATAGGAGAATCCATGCCACTGCTTTAGTTATAGGTCTCACTATAGATCTCACCCCAGAGCTCGTCAGTAGGGTCACCACACTTCCCCTAGGAATTCCATGGAGAAAAGAAGACAAAGGAGACAGTCAAGTGGCAAAAAGGAAATTCTTTTTAAAAGGTGATGAACCCACAGAGGATAAAAATGGATTAAGAAGGAACAATCTTCCATATCAATGGAGTGAGGTAGGATACCAACTCATCAAATATATCTCATGTGAGGGTAAATATAGTGTTGTTTATGGTTACCATTTAAGTATCCTTGAAGAATTAAGATTTGGGGTAGAAACACCAGTTCACCAAATACTCAGCATACCCTATTTCTTGATGCAATAACTCATAGACTCCAACAGCAAAGTAAAGGAAGGGAATTCCCAACAATTGGCTCACTATGGGTTGATTATGATCCTCATTGAGGATGCCCTCCAAAGCCTAAGAATCCATATAAAATGGTAAGTCTTCAGAGATTTGTTAGCTAAGGATGACATAAAAACCCTCACTTATGATGTTAGTCCTTTTGTCAGTGAAGAGGAGGAAAAACAGGAAGAAGAATATACAAATTTAGATAAGGATGAGATGGATAAAGAAGAAGCTGACATAAAGGAACATGATGAAGTAGAAAAACACAAGGGATAAGAGAAGGAGGATGAAAATGAAACAGAGGAGGAAACCAAGGAAGGAACTAATGGAGATGAGAAGGAACCACAAGAGGAAGAATACAGGAAAAACAAATAGGAAGAAGGCATTGAACAGAAGGGAAAGACAAGAAGTAGGAGTCAACTAGGGTGTCTCCAGAGGCCACTGAGAGGGAGGCAGTAGCTACCCTCACTACTCTCAGCACCCCAGTCAAGCAAAAATGAAAACGAAGGAGGCAACCCCCCCATATTTCAAAACAAGAAAGAGCACAAGGATCAAACAAGGGAAACCACAAATATCTACAAAAATTCCTATTAAGATTGAAGATTCCCCTACTCTAAGAGATAAAATTCCTTCCCCTAAGTCACCAATCACATATGTAAGGAGGCCGAATACTAAATCAACTTCATCAAAGGGTAAGGAAATACTACAGGATCCACAACAAATCCTATAGGATCCACAACAAAACCTACAAGAAGCAAAAATAGTCCTACACGATACTCTGCTAACACTACATGAAGCAAAGAAGTTGGAAAGCAAGGTAGGGGAGCAGAAAGAAACAAAATAAGAAGACCCATAGAGAAAGGAACCAAGAACCCAACCTAACCCGGACTCCTATTACCGTTTATTGAAGGAGGCAGGGTAATACCTCAAACATTTGCCATCCCATTTTTTTTTAAACTTGGGAAAGAAAGGGCCAAAACCTACCAATGGATGAAAATTGCCAAGTCAAAAGGGGTGGAAGACATTGGGCACATGGAATAGAATCTCAAAGAAATGGGCAAAGAGCTAAGTGGCTTAAGGGACAAAGAATAAATAATGAGAGATCAACTTGAGACAAAAAATGCATGGCTAAGGGAACAATTGTAGGAAAGGGAGAACCAACTAGCATGTATGGCCAACCTCTCCTTGGAGGCCATCCAGTGTAGGATGCTAGCTAAATTCTATGCTCTTTACCTCAGAGAACAATGGTTTCAGTTTCAGATTAAAACACTAGCACAAAGGGGCACCATGCCATTTCAGGACTACAAAAAGTTTATTGATCTTTGTGATCAAAGTACACTAGAGGATAGGGCCAACATGGCTGAGTTTTATTTGAATAACATGGCCCTCACAGACATGAATGTTTGGGATCCTAATGCCAAGCTAGAAGATCTAAAATTAATGGCTTTGGCATCATGAATGAACCATGAGGAGTCAAGAGTTGCAGATATGAAAAGAATATTGGCCAAAGAGCATAATGAACCTCTTTTGATCAAAGCTGAACAATCAAATCCCATGGCCCTAATCAACACCCATAATTTGATTGCAAATGACCCTTAGCTAGCACCTAGATATGTTGCTGCCCAAGAGCAAGCAATTTCACATTTTGAGGATATGTTTAGGCTGCTAGGAGATGATAGTATACATGCCTACGTAAGAATATGGAACACATTGGCACACAGCTTGAAGATCAAATAGTATCACTCCCCTCAAAGGTTGAGAGAAGCACTGAATAGGACACCTATGTATAAGAAATCAATGCAAAGGTTGAAGGTCAATTGGATAGGCCTAAAACTTAGTTCACCACTACTACTAGGGATGCTAGAAGGGAGAAAATAAGAAGAAGAAAAGAGGCAACAGGAAGAGGTAGAAAAGAAAGTAGGCTTTTATGAACAAGAAGAAGAGACCACACCAAAGGCATGGGATGTTAGAGAGGCTACTAGAGCCATGAAGGACATGGATATTTACCAAGTTTCTTAGAGGATGAGAAACACTTTCAGTAGGGGGTGATGATGAGCCTCATAATTGGGTAATTATATGGGCCTTAATTCACCTCCTAGCTTAGTCAAACCAACTATTCTCATAATGTACTGAATACTTTTGATTATATTTTGTTTATGAGATGAGTAAGAGTTGGATATTTTGCTTTGTGGTCTAATGTGCATTTAATGCAGTATTAAAGGATAAAAGAAAGGAATTTTGGCAAAATCCTTGGTCAAAAATTGAATGGGACAAGGGAGAGGAATTATAGGAGTTAAATCCTCCTCATTTACTACCCCTCCATTCGAATATTCCTCCATCAGCTTGGAGTGCAAATAGCCAAATCATGAGGACTAAAAGGTAGCCGAGCAAGTGAAAGAAAAAGCACAAGTTTATCTCAAGTTTGGGAGCCGAGCCTCAATAATTTTAAGGAAGTTGTTAGAGACTTCATATGTATAAGTAGAGAGGCCTATGACCTCAATAGAATTCGTATTTTTTATTGTAAAATTCTACTCTATTTTCGAGCTACAAGGCTTGTGATATTTTTGGATGTATTCCATTGTTTTCATAATAGCAATGGGTTTTGTTTTGAGACAGCACCGAGTTAACTCAGATGACTAAAGCTCTTGGGTTAGGGCCTAACCCTAGCATCCAAGGATCCTATTTATTGTACATGCATGTTAGCATAGATTCATATTTTAATTGTTCATTTTCTTAAGTAGTTGCATTTCCATTACAACAGTGTAGATTATATTGGTTGTATGTTAGTTGGCTTCCATTTGTGCCTTCTTTTAATTAGTAAGCTAGAAAGGAGAAAAAGGATCACCATAAGGTTTTCAGCAGGTATCTCGACCTCAATTCCTCCCTCTGGGACCATAACTTGAGGAAGAGACCCTTCAGGAGCCCCAAAAACACAGATTTGTAGTTCTTGCATGAGCTTTGGTGTTTGTTGTCTTGATTCAGCATTTGATTCATTTCATTTTCATCTTTTACCATTACTCCATTTCTGCAATAAGTTTTCAGTCATGCTTTCATTCCCTTTAGCACTCTCTTCATGCATAATATAGGCAATTGATTCATGCTTTTCTAGTTTATGAAAATGTATCTTATTGCATAGTTCTTGGAAAACACATATGTTTTAAACAAATTAGGTACTTCAGGAGGAGACACAAACTTCCTCACTAGCATCCACCTTCCACCTCATCCACCCTAACCATCTCTTGTTCCACCATCACCCTCACTATTTTTTGTTATTTTTTATTGAAATCCCCCTAGATAACTTGAGTGAATATAGCCATATCTGATCTTGGATATTGACTCCTGAGTGTTCCTAGACCTTATAACACCCCATCTCACTCATCAAACACCTTTTCCAATCTTCCCAACACCTCCAACACCTCACAATTTGCTCTCGTCCGTATCCTGTAGGTTTTCTGTAATTCCTACATGATCATCGTGTAGGTTTCTAGTACATCTTGTAGGTTTTCTTGGAACAACTTTTTTTGAGGCTGAATTGATGGGGAACCTCTAAGAAGTCACAAAAATCCTCCTAGAACCCTTCCACACCATCCAAACACTCCATAATCCTTTTATCCATCCCCAGTCACCTTCCATCCACCTGCCACATCCACAAGGACAATTAATTTGCACACTTGATTTTGCCTAAAAACACCAAAAAAGTGAAAATAGATTTAGTTTAGCTTTCTTGCTTACACATTAGTATGGTTTGATGCTCTTTACTTCTGTAGCTTAGATAACAACATTAGGCTAGCATTGATTTAGCAATTATGCTTAGCATAACTATTTAATGGTTAATTAGGATAGGGTGTGATTTAGCATTACATGTTGTTTTCTTCATTACTGCAATAGACTAGCTCTCTTAAAATATTTTCTCTTCTTCCATCAAATAATCAAGCTTCTTTTGACTCTATAGAAGTTTGTCTTGGAACCCCTAGGGTCTCTCTCCGGATGAACAGTGACAATAGGTAGGACCTTCAATTTTACTTGTGCATGTAGCACTTTCACCTCCAAGTTTGTACAAACCCTGGGTTGATAAGTAAAGCTAGTAGCCCAGGAGTTGCAACATCCTCACTGCAATACTGGTGCTCATTAGTAGTCCTCATAAAGGAAGAAAAATTCAAAACAAAGTCTAAGAGAAGAGTTTGTATTTGACCTCCTCACTCTCACCTATTGATTGAGAGAATCTTGGAAACAATTCCACCACCTAGGAATTTGAATCTTGAAGGTGGGGAAGTTCCTTCATTGAGTCTATATGTATAATTTTTCATTTAGAGAGAGGGGGTTGGACTTTTTTGGAGAGGTTTGGTATCTTATGTTATCTTACAGCTAATATAGGAGTAGTTGCAGCTATATTCTAGGAATACTTGTTCATTGAGTCTATGGTGTTGTTTTCCTTTTAGATCAGGTTCTAATTGATGAAATCATCTCTCTTTTTATGCTTTATCTTCTTCCTATGGTTTTCCTTGTAGTTGTATAGACAAAATTCTTAGATTTAAGCTCTGTTTATGTGGAAATCATGCTTCTGCTTCTTTTCTTCTAAGACTAATGAATTCATGGTTTTACATGCTCATTATGTTCTCTTAAACTCTCAGACCTATACTACATTGAAAAAACTTTATGTTCACTATAACACACTAATATCTAGCTCATTTTTATACTTTTCACTGCATACTTGAAGCCTTGACCTAATTACCTGCTCTAATCCCTAGTCCAGTAAACCCAGAACCCTAAATTTACAAATACTCAAACAAAACTTGTATATCTAGCATAAAACCTATTTCTTTCAAGTTATTTATTGACAAATATTTAAAGAGATCCCTCTTTGGTTCAGCAGGTTTAGCCACTAAACTTGAAGTGGTTAGAGGTTACCTTTTTCAATTTCCTCCTCATCCTAGGAAATTGTAGGGGATAACAGAAGGATATGGGAAAAGTTATCCATCATTGCATCATTATGTCGCTAGAGGGATTCTTCGAGAAACATTTTGAAAGGATCTCATACCCCCTCCTCTTTCTTTTTTCTGCCATGGGAGTTCGTTGGGTTTTACGAGGCTGGTCATGCAATGGTTCAACTAGATCTTGCCCTAACTCCTAATACCCTGACCTCGTGGGGGACATGAAAAGAAAAATAGAGAAAGAGAAGACCACTCTAATACCACTTCTCTAAACTTAGACATGAACTCAACAAATTACATATATAATCATAATACATATATTTAGTAGAAAAACACATCATTTCATTAATAGAAAAACAATGAACTATGCTTACAAACATAATGGAAATAAGATAGCTCGGGTAATGGTAGCTTATCTTTGAGGAGAGATGTGGCAGCTACATGCCTGTAACCTAAGTTACAATGAGTTTCAAGGGCCTTTTTATTACCCAATAATAATGGAAAACCCTAAACAACCAAAACCCTAACTCGAGGAGATGTAACACCAAGAGTTTATGGGCCCCGTTGTGGCCAGTTCGACAGCCAACTTCCCTAGTTCGTAACTTGGTCATATTATCTCTGTTTGATGCATATTATACCTCTTTGGAAATATCTCTCTGAGGAATACAAATTCCATCACAATTGAAGTAGCGATCACTAGAGGAATTTTTCCAAGAAAACATCATTTGGGCCCTCAAAACGGATCCAGAAGTTTAGGACCCAAAAAACTACCAAAAATAGTAAATTGTTCTACAATTAAGAAACAGATGAAACTGATGGGGGGGTTCAAGTGGAATAGGAGGGTGGCCACCAATACACACCTAGATAAATTACTACAACCATGAATAACATCATGCATATGCAACAAGAATTGAAGGATGAATGACACATGTACAACCAACATGAGTGCATGAAAAACAAATTTACCCAAGGAGAGCACAACCACGCTCTGTTACCAATTTGTAACCACCCTCCTCCCACATCTAGCCAAGTAACCAACCAACTGGGGTAAACATGAAATGAGAGAGGCCACTATAAGGGATTAAACCCCCTTAGTGACCTTAAATAAATGGGATCAACGAATCACATGAACCAAACCTTACACATCAGCAACAACAACCCCAGGAGACATCTCAGACAGTCAGACATCCTGCCCCTGGGTCCCACTAATCTTTTATACCTCTTAAACTCTGTACACTCTCATGCTATAGGCATGTTAGTGTCCAGGTACCTCTAGACACTCTCACTGGCCTACAAGCCAACATCCAGGGACTTTTTCCAGCACACCTATTCCAGTGTCCGCAGAATTCAAGGCACTTTTCTAGCCTAGAATTCTGACCACTATCAATAACTTGTTGTAACTTTCAAAATCCAACAAATACATGATGAAAAAACTAATAAACCATAAATAAACCTTAGAACTAAGCCCGACCATCCCAAACTGAGACTGACATTTTGGAAAACATTTTGCAGCAATGCAACCTACAGTCCTAGGATACAAGACATAGCATGAATGATTGAAAACACTTATGAAACATGACAAAAAGAAGAGCCACCTTCTCTATTGAACTGTTATAACATCAATTAGGTATTTCATCCATCATTTTAATAATTGCAAGTAAAAACATGAAATAACCATGACATGAACCATTCAATGAACCATGCTTATAACCAGCATAAGCCCATGTAAATAATAAATGTAGAACATCCATTAAATCCACATATAAACAAGTGCAAAAGCAATATAACTTAGCTTTCATTAGTCATATGCAAATTCAACTAAGCTTAGGACTTCAATGTACCACACAACCATAGAAATGGTTGAACCAAATCTTTCTTTCAGCCAGTCACCCCTATGCCATATTCCAAGAATGAATGTGGGATCTCATAGATAAACCAATCCAAAAAGAAGCAAGGGAATTCAGAGATTAAACCACCTCCACCCTCACCAAACCATGATCACATCAAAACCAATGCTATGATCACAACCCAACTAAACTTGAAATGCCATCTAGAATCCATCACTATCCGTGAGGAAAGGAAAAGCTAAACTGAGATAAACATACCAACATACCATGGAATCTAGAAAAAGGAATGGTTAGGCTGAAAAGCATGGTCATAACCCAACAAACCATGCCACTAACAACAAGAGAACCATATACAAACATGAAAATCCATGCATGTAAAAACCAACTAGGAAATCACACATGCAATATGTTACCTGCAAGTATTCCTAATGACGTTGCATGATCCTACTCTTCTTCCTTGATCATTTTTTTCCTTCCTTTCCATTTTCTTTCTTTCTGTTCATTGATCCAAAGCTAGAGTGCTCCAAGAAAAATATAAGTGACCAAGAGTGAGAGAGAGCGCGAGAGAATAATAAGAGAGCTCCAAACTGGAAATGACAAAAGGTTACCAACTAATCCTTAGAAGCCCTCTTATTAATTAGGCCTCTAATTTATTCACTTTCCATTATTTTCATTCAATTTACTCCTCACATGCAACCTGTGACCTTACACCTTAATTTCTCCTATTTTCCTTTATTTTCATAAGTAAATGTGCCAAAAATGTATTTTTGCCTGTTAATGCCTTTGCCTTAGCCTTTGCCAATTTTCCTTAGCCAAAAACACATCCAGGGGTGTCCACTAGGATATATTTTCCCAAAATTCAGCTTGGAATAAGTGTCCCTTAACTGTGGTCTTATTTTCCCTTTATTAAATTTTATTACATGAACTTTTCATGAGGGCTGTTACAATTCCTTAAGGTTAAGGTTAGGATATGTTGAGGTTTAGGTAAGGTTTAGGTTAATGTTAATGTTAAGGTTAAATTATGGTTAGGTTAGGTTAGGTGAGAAGTTTAAGGTTAACATTTAGGTTAAGGTTAAGGTTAAGGTTATGTTTTGGTTAAGGTTAGCGTAAGATTAAGGTTAGGCTAGGTTAAGATTAAGGTTAGATTATGGTTAAGGTTAAAGTTAAGGTTAAGTTAAGGTAGGCTACGTTAAGGTTAGGTTAAGGCTAATGTTAAGTTAACCTTAAGATTAAGGTTAATTTAAGGTGAGGTTAGCTTGGGTTAGGTTATGGTTTAGGTTAAGATTATGTTAAGGTTAAGTTTAGTTTATGTTTAAGTTTACGGTTAGGTTAAGGTTGGGTTAAGTTTAAAGTTAGGTTAGGATAGGTTAGGTTAAGGCTAAGGATAAGTTAAGGTTAGGTGAAGGTCAAGGTTAGGTTAAGGTTAAGGTTAATTTTAGGTTAAGGTTAAGGTTAATGTTACGTTAAGGTTAAATTTAGGTTTATGATAGGTTAGGTTAAGGTTAAGGTTAAAGTTAGGTTAAGGCTACGGTTAAAGTTAGGTTAGGGCTAAGGTTAAGTTTAACTTAAGGTTAGATTAATTTGGGTTAAGGTTAAGGATAAGGTGAGGTTAAGGTTAAGGTTAAGGTTAAGTTTAAGGTTTAGGTTAGGTTAGGCTATGTAGAGTCCAAGAACTACTTTACCTTGACACCCTTTTTGCCCATATTTCCTCCCTTTTCCCTATTCCTATCGCCTAAATAGATGTAATAAATATAAGTTTTTTTTTAAGGTAAGAACTTATATGTCCTATTTTTTATATTTTTTCCATATACTTTATTGTTTTATAAATGTTTTCATTCATATATAGAATTGACTTGATCCTGCAGCTAATCCACAGATCAACAGTTTCCTCCATTGTTGATAGGGTTCGAGTGCACCAGCTTAGAAAAAGGGTATATGGATAGATGAGGAATGATCACTTCATGGATTCATTCCTGTTTCCTTGAACCAATCCTTCATGATAATCGCCCTAAAATGCGGTCAACCATGACAGTCAACTGCAATATAATATGTCGGAATAGAGTTCGAGTTTCATGAAATATTATTGATCATTTTTCCAAATAGAAAATCGATGATTAAGAGATATGATTTTGTTTGATAAGAATTGTAATGAAGATACTTAGGCTTGAATTTATCATGTTTTTAATTAAGAAAACATTATAGAAATGATGGCCATTTTGTGTTTTCGTGCATGCCATTGTATGTAATTTTGAAGACATCCTGTTAAAACTATTTCCGATCAATAGATTTTGGTTCATACATTTCATGTTGCATTGATTAAAGTTGTTGACTACCTCGTGGAGGGCTCCTGTGTGTAGATTAGGTATTTAACTCACTGCAAATATATTTTCTTTAGTTTCTTAGAATTAAATTATGGATGCTTTGTTTTATGTTTTAGGATGCAATCCAATGGAGTTCACGATTAAATTGATATATGCATCAGTAATTTCATTTGATTTTTACCTAGCATAACTTAAACATTTCATTTTCTTTCTACCTAGTATAATTTCATTTTCATTTTCATTTTCAGTCTCCATTTCCCGATCCAGGCTTCCCAGGGGCTAATTTCACCTCATGCGCAGTCTCCATGGGCCTCGGTCAACGCGCTTTGACCGAGGTCCTCGTCGTTCCACACTGATTGCTAACTGCCACTGTTTTTAGAGGTGTTTTTGACCGCTGCTCTCAATTCTTTGAATTCTGTCCCGACCTGGTATAACCATGGTTTTTTTTATTATTCTTTATGGATCCAATTCGGATCAATGGTTGACCATGCTTAACCATGATTGATTTTAATTTTGAGATAATCTTTGTCACAAAGCAATGTTGGACCATGGTTGACGATGGTGGATTTTTATATTGAGACAATCATTGTCACAATGCAACATTTTACCATGGTTGACCATGACTGATTTTCATATTGAGACAATATTTGAAACAATGTGTCATATTATAATTTGCACATTGTGACAATTATAAAATCCCAATGTATTATAAACCCAAGGGAATAGTATTAACCTAAGTGATTAATATTATAAACCTAAAGTATATAAACCCTATTATAAATATTATAAACCCAAGGGAATAATCAACCCAAGGGATTCGTACTAAAAACCTAAAGGATTGTAAACCCAAGGGATAATATTATAAACCCTGAAATAAACATGGTTGACCATAGTTTACTACAGTTGATTTTCATATTGACAAAATATTTTGCACAATGTGACGTTGGACTAGGGTTAACCATGACTAATTTTCTTATTGAGACAACTTTTCTCACAATGCAATGTTGGACAATGGTTGACTATGGCTGATTTTCATATTAAGACAATAATTTTCACAATGTGATGTCAGACCATGGTTGACCATGGATGACTATGTTGTCATAATTTCATGTTTGACAAAGAGACAAATATTTGTCACAATGTGGTCATGGTATTTGACCATGGTTGACCATGGTTGATTTTCATTTTGAGACCATGTTTGTCACAATGAAATGTTAGAACATGGTTAACCATGGATGACCATGGTTGTCACAATGTGATGTTCGACCAAGAGAAAATATTTGTCACAGCGTTACCATGGTTATTAACCATTATTAACCATGATTAACCATGGTTGAACATGGTTAATTTTCATATTGAGACAATATTTGACACAACGTGACATTTATAAAACCCCAAGGTATTATAAAATCAAGGGAATAATATTAAACCCAATGGATTAATATTATAAACCAAAGATGTATAAACCTGTTGATGGTTCTAAACCCACCAACATTCAAGGGATCACGCTAATATGAAGTCCCAAGTAGACCTCACACCGTTTGGTTTGGGAGTCCCATCAAATATGACGGCCCGGTTGCCATTGTCTTAAGGATTTTCCTCAACTCTTACTTGTCAGCACATAAGAGTGGTCTAATTTGTCTTCGGGAAGTGAGGTTCGCATGGCTGGTGAGTGTAAGTGTACTTGTGTCAATGGTTCTTTCATTGTAAGGGGAAGAGGGTGAAGGTGAGTTCTAGGTTGAAAGGGATCAGTCCCAACTCGACTAGGAACACACAACACAACAAGACATACACAACTTCCGATAGAGCAGTCCACATGGATGCAGCAGTTACAACATGCAAGCTAAGATAACACGTACAACACTCATAGATCAATCTGAATGAGTGCAACAGTTGTTACAACAAGGTTCATGTTAAAGGTTTGTCCGATGTCTAGCGTAGTAGTCGACATGGATGGTGTTGGGCCGTCAATATGCCATTATTATTATCACTTTTGAACACTTATCCCACCCATTTCCACTAATCTTCATCAGCATTTATATATTTTATAAACCATAGATCATATACATTAATTATTTCTCCTATTTCTAATAAATTGATGATTTGAAATTATTTATCATGATGTCCAATAATGGTTATACATATTCACATTTTTAGCCTCCAAGGTAACTTCCAGATTGAAGATTTGATTTTTAAATCTGCCAACTCAGAAATTCGCTGGTTTAAGGAGTGACAGTTTTGCGGTTGAGATTCTGAGCAAATGAAGACGAATTTGAGAAATCCGGAACATGGGTTTTGTTTAGAACGGGCCCAGTTAACTTTTTCAAAGAACGGTTTGCCCAAATTCGGCTTGTACAGAGAGAAACGTAGGGTTCTTTGAGCACGATTTTCTCATATTTGCAGTTGCGGCCGTCCTCCAAATCTCAGCTGCAAACCCAAATTAATCTTGCTTTTGTTGAGAGATGAAAGGAAATATATTTTCTTGTTGATCATTTGGTTAGAATCAACCCAAATTTGTAAAATAAATCATGTTGTAATTATATATGTTGTAACTGCTCTCTGATATTTCTCTATTTAAATGAAAACAAAGATCAGAGATGATGATGATGGCAAGATGACTTCAGGATGACTTTGGGGATTCGAATGATGGAGAATTGGTGATTTGAATTAGAGATTCAGAAGCAAGGATTCATGATAGGATAGGAGGAAGGAAGGAAGGATTGTTTTATGTTGTAAGTTTCAAAGCTTCAACTATTGTAATGATTTCACCATTTAATGATTAATACATAATTTGGGCGTTGCTATTCACTCTTTTCCTTCTGAAGTAACCCAGCAGCGTCCGCTGGTGGCTAAGGGCCCAGCCTCTGGTGGAGTACGCTGCTGCTGCTGTGTATCATATATTTACACTTGCTTTTGTATCATTGTAACTTGATTTCTGTGTGGTTTGCTTATCTTTATTACTCGGTAATCTGATATACCTTTCATATGCTATGCTATGCTCTGTTACGATTAATGCATTTATGGTTTTTCTTAGGAAATCTGCGTAATGGCTCTGCATTGTATAATTAAATCTTTTCAGAGTTGATTGCATGCTTTTAGTCGCAACCAATTATTTCTATTACAGAGCGTCTGTAATGAGTATTATTGTCGTTTGATTCATTTGCAATCCCGATTATTGGAATCCGAAAGTAATGATAGTTTATTTAGAGACATAGTTGTATTATCCTTAATTGTCAGATTACTATATTAATGTGAGGCGTGCATATATGGTTGATTATTGTTGTTCTATAATTCATCAATGAGTGTTGTTCCATAAAGTATATTCTATCCAGTTTGCTTGAGGGGAAAAGAATGTTATATCAGAGTGTGAATAAGTTGGTTTTGACTCGCGAGATTCAGTTCTTTCGACTGTTGTTCCATTTACTGCTATTCCATTTTACTGTTGTTCTATTTATTGCTGTTCCATTTCCATTTTTCTGTTCCATTTTACCTTCTGCCGTTTTATTTACCTGCCTTCGTTGTTTTGGTGTGAGAGAAGGTCTAAGGCTGTAGTGAGCCCCAGCAAGATGCTGCCTAGCTCCCAGACCTATAAGTCCATGCTCTAATTTCCTTTTTACCAGTTTCTAGAGGGATGGGTTATTGCTTCCGTACACTTGACTGATCAACTGTCTTGTGTGATTCTATCTTTTGGATTAGTTCAGTTACAACTTAGCATCTGTTTTCTTTTGTATCTTTTGAACACTATACTACTAAGCATTACTCGGACAAATAGCCTCGGATTGAGTTACTCTTTACAATAACAAAATGTTCCCGGATTGATTTATTAATGTGGAATAATTAGAGGTGTGAGAGACCCTAGTTATAGCCCCACATTTTGGCGTCGTTTCCGGGGAGAGTGTAGCCATTTCTAAAGAGTAGTGTGAATCTGATGAGTACCTGCTAGGGAAGAGTTGGATCTTAAAAATGGAAGGTAAGAACCTGCGTACGGAGCATGTAAAAGCCCTACTCCCCCGACCGCTTTCCAGCAGGACTGTTAAAGAACCTAGGGTAGAAATAGATGTTTGAATTTTTGTGTGAATGATTAGGAAAAAGA
The DNA here is from genome assembly GCA_000404065.3 of Pinus taeda. Taxonomy (NCBI): domain Eukaryota; kingdom Viridiplantae; phylum Streptophyta; class Pinopsida; order Pinales; family Pinaceae; genus Pinus; species Pinus taeda. The sequence continues at coordinate 810,901 of APFE031210438.1, read as the reverse complement.
TAGAAATTTTTAAAAAATGAATCACATGATCTCACACAAGTGGTGATGTAAGCACCACCCATTTCACTAACCGATTGACAAGAACATTTGAAGAAGGAGCCTCGAAGAAACACATGGAGAACATCTTATACTATGGTAAGAAATGGCTCACGTTTCTACTTTTGAATTTCCTATCAAAGATCTAGGAGGAGTGTCACAAATGCACATAATTCCCCCCTCTTTACCAAATTTTCATGGTTTAGCAAATGAAGATCCACATACATTTTTATTTGAGTTCGAAATACTTTGTAGAGGATATGATTATTGTACTAATGATCAAAGATTGAAAGTGTTTCCTCTTACTCTAAAAGGAGCAGCTCTCCGATGGTTCATGAACCTAGGTGGGAATTGCATCCAATCGTGGGAGGACATGGAGAACATATTCTTGAAGAAGTACGAAGACTATTGCAAAACCAATGAAGATATTTTCAATATGATACAAGGGGAAGATGAAAGTTTGGAGGACTATGTAGATCGATTTCAATACAACCTTCAAAAATCAAAATATAAGCATTTGGAAAAAGAGATCTTAAAAACACGCCTTCTTAAAGGAATCAAAGATAAATTGTTAGAACTCTTAAATCTGATAGGAAAAGGTGATGTTTTTCAGTTATCATATGATGATGTTTGTGAGTTGTGCATAAGGTATTCAAGAGGAATCTCCAAGGCTGGTAAGAATTTTAGAGATGTTTGTTCTTTCTTTTCCAAATCTGCTATAAGAATAGGAGACATAAGAGCTGAAATCAATGTTTTATTTGAAAATTTTAAAGTTGATTTTATTAGCTCTCTAAATGAAAAATTAGATGTTTTGAAGGTTCATAAAAATGAAGAATTTGATGAAGTGTTTTGCCCTCATGACCGAAAGGAGCATCCCATAGATACTCACTCTTCCTTATCTACGATGGAAGTAGCATATCAAAGAGGTGAGAAAGCTGCAACAAAGTCAAAACCATGGAAATCATGGCCTACAGGTATGGTTCAAAACACTTCCTCTCCACTCTCTTACTTGCATAATCCATTATGGAATACTAATGTGTTAGGGTAGCCATGTCAATTTCAATATAACCACCAATCTTGTCTACAAGCTTGGCATGGTTTACTTATGATTGCATGACTACTCTCCCTCATCTTGTAGCACAAGCACATTCTCCATATTCTCCACCAGCTCTTCCACAACATCCTACTTGCATATCATATTCATTCACACAACCCAATCAACCACATCATCAAAATGCTCCATTCCATACACAATGCCTTGCTCAACTAATTCCACACCCTCGCCACAATAAACCAGTACAACATGCTTACAATGTTGAACTGCCAAATTTACGCACCCTTCCCACCCATTCTATCTCACATGCACCATTAGAGAAAACCTACAATGAGATTCAGAATGTTTCAAATGCAAAAATTGCAGAAGCTATGGAAGAAAATGAGGTTTCTTTTACTATGCATCAACAAGCTATTTTAAAATCTCAAGAACTTCATGATATGATGGCTATGTGAAATCAAAAAAGTAAAGGATATATTGAAGATTGGTTTCACTCCATCATTTGTTTGCAACATCATTCTATGCTTCAACAATTTTTGATACCATTTTTTCAAGGGAAGTTGGCTTCTCATACCCTAATATTCATTAAGATGCATTTTTCAAATTTGGGTATGTGCATACGTGAAGCCTTACTTCGAAAATGGGTTTACTGGAAGTACTCATATACGTATTCATATTCATTTTTCAAATCAAAATAGGTTAGTGTAGAAAAAAAAAAGGGGGAATAAATAAATGCATTTTGTTTTTCCTTGTAAACCTAATTGTTTTTTTGTTGCAACATGCTATGCAAATTAACATTGGTGATAAAAAAAAAAATTATTCATTTGTGTATGTAGATGAATTATAATGGAAATAATAGTTCTACAAACATTTATATTCATTTTTATCATCAGTATGAAAAAATGCTTGAATATCATTTTTTTGGCTTGCGGGCTTGATGGAATTTCTGGAAAAACAGTCGGGACAGTCATGTTTTGAGGGACCAAAAGTGAATATTTTTAAAACTTGTTTCTATCCTAGGTAGCCCTTGATGTCTAATTTATAACTCAATTTGAATAATTCAATTTGGATTTGAAACGAAAAAGTTAGAAACAAAACATTGACAGGGTGTCTAGTGGGCAGCTCAGGAACAGAGTTGGCACAGTCCATTTTTGGAGGCCTAAATGAATGAATTTTTAAAACCTGTTTCTATGGTAGATTCCCCTATGAATCTAGTTTATAATACAATTGGAATCACTCATTTTAGATATCGTATGGAGAATTTATGATCAAAATACTGACTGTCTATCGTAAATCAGCACCCTTAAAACTATGTCTTTCCGGTTGTTCCTTACAGTATTTGACCCATCAATTCTTCTTCTATTCAAAACCTCTTTCTATTGGAAATAAATAAATGAATATAATTTCATTTCCAATTTTAATAACTCAAATCCGACATCAAACGAAAAAGTTATGTTTGAAATATCAACTGTTGGTCTAAGCCGGGTAATCGAAAATGACTATGTTATGCAGGTTGTTCTAACTAAAATTGACATATCATATCATTGAATTTTTAAAACCTGTTGCTAATGGAGATAAAAATTTTAATTAGCTCTCATTTGGCTTTGGAATCACTCAATTTCGATGAAAAACAAAGAAGTTGTGATTAAAACACTGCAGGTTAGCATGATTGGCCACTGCTCTCCCGCAGGTGACAAATAAATTTTACTTTGTTATTTCCTCCATGGATTTGTTCTACAGAGTAACTACTTATTAGTTTTTTTACATAATTTTTGGATTGGGGGAGCCCGATCACCTCTCTTTATCCATGATTTAATGTTTTATTGCAGGTAGACACTCGTTTTTTTGCAAGTCTTGGGAAAATAAAGAAGGTCAATTTATGGACGAGTGATTTTTGAAAGAAATTTTATGAAACAAAGGGAGTCTCATCCAACTCATTACCCAATGGATTCATAATAGAACAAATGAATAATTGATTTCCATTTGAATATTCATGTCATGTCTTTGCTTCCAAAACATTTTTCGAATAGATCATTTTTTGACATAACATCATAGCTGTTGTAACTCAATTTATTTATTTACATACTGCTTTTTGTTGTTTCTTTTCTAAATTTCCTTATTTTGTGTTTCAGGTGTTGCTCAATCAAAGTGCAAACCAATCTTAGCATCAATGCAGTGAACAACTAATTCATTCTTTGCGTGTTTGCATTTTATGGTTGTGTATTTTGTTGTTCATTTTCTGAAGGGACAGCATTTGTGTGCATTTTTGTCGTTCCTGCTGTTCCTTTTTCAAAGGGACATCATTTTTGTTTTGCTATTTATTTTCTAAAGGAATAACACTTTTTGGTTCAGCCATTCATTTTGCTGTTCCTTTTTCACGGTTCATTTTGCTGTTCCTTTTCGAAATGGAACAGCACTTTTGCACTTTCACGTTTTGTTGTTCCTTTTCGAAATGGAACAACACTTCTGCACTTTCACGTTTTGTTGTTCCTTTTCGAAATGGAACAACACATGCATTTTCACGTTTTGCTGTTCCTTTTTGAAATGGAACAACACTTTTTGCACTTTCACATTTTGCTGTTCCTTTTCGAAATGGAACAGCTACTGTTCCTTTTTGAAATGAAACAACACTTTTGCACTTTCACATTTTGTTGTTCCTTTTCGAAATGGAACAGCTGCTGTTCCTTTTTGAAATGGAACAACACTTTTGCACTTTCACGTTTTGTTGTTCCTTTTCGAAATGGAACAACACTTTTGCATTTTCACATTTTGCTGTTCCTTTTTCGAAATGGAACAGCTGTTGTTCCTTTTCGAAATGGAACAACACTTTTGCACTTTCACATTTTGTTGTTCCTTTTTCGAAATGGAACAGTTGTTGTTCCTTTTCGGAATGGAACAACACTTTTGCACTTTCACATTTTGCTGTTCCTTTTCGAAATGGAACAGCTACTGTTCCTTTTCGAAATGGAACAACACTTTTGCACTTTCACGTTTTGCTGTTCCTTTTCGAAATGGAACAACACTTTTGCACTTTCACATTTTGCTGTTCCTTTTTCGAAATGGAACAGCTATTGTTCCTTTTCGAAATGGAACAACACTTCTGCACTTTCATGTTTTGTTGTTCCTTTTCGAAATGGAACAGCACTTCTGCACTTTCATGTTTTGTTGTTCCTTTTCGAAATAGAACGACACTTGCAGTTTTTTGTTCTTTTTCTAAAGGAACGACACTTTTGGTTTTTGCTGTTCTTTTTTCCAAAGGAACGGCATTTGCATTTTCACACTTTTTTGTGTGTATTTTTTTTTTTTGGTATGCATTTTCTTTGCTGTTCCCTACACAAAACACCACTTTTTTTTTGAGTGTTTTTGTTGTTCCTTCAAAAAAAAGCAACACTTTGAGAATATTTTTAAGAGCAACCCTTTCTTTCTCTTGTGGGATTATTCCTAGTTCATCTAAACCACATTTTATTGATTCCCTTTTATGGTATGAAGTACACTATTTTTATGAGGACAACAATTATGGATTCTATTGAAGCAAGTTAATATCATTTACGTTATGATCTTTAACAGGACAACTCCTTGATGATAGTTTATTTTCAAAAGAACACAATTATTTATATACTACTTTACTGCATTGTTT
>APFE031210438.1:764745-782569 GCA_000404065.3 Pinus taeda | reverse complement strand
ATGTTTTCATTATTCTTTTGAAATTTTAATGTTTTTCGGGGTCATGATAAAATCTTTTACTCCATTATTTCGAAATGTTAAAATTTTACCCTTGAAAAAAAAAGTGTTATTCCAATGTGAACCCTTTTCATTTTGAGGGTGTTTTCTGCACAAAATTTACCATTGAAAAAAAAATTGTTATTCAAATATCAACACTTTTCGTTTTGAGGGTGTTTTTTGGACAACTTTTGCACAAAAAATTGGTTTTCACTGCCATTTTTAAAACATGTTGAAAATTTACCCTAGAAAAAAAAGGTGTTATTCTAGCATCATCACTTTTCGTTTTTAGCACTGTTTTTGATGTTTTTATAGGGTTTTTTGGCCAGAGTTCCCATTTTGAGTTTATAGTTCCCGTTTCAGAGTTTAAATTTTTTTAGTCAAAGCAATTAAAGATTTCAGGGTTTACATTTTACATTCTCATATCATTGCTTATGTGCCTAATATAGTTGTTAAATATATTCTTACTCAAAATGGACCTGATGGAAAGAGAGGAAAATGGGTAGCTATGATATTGGAATATGATATAGAAATCAAGCCCACCAAGTTGATCAAAGGACATGGATTAGCCAAATTGATGGTTGAATCAAATTTCAATGCATTAGACATCAACATGGTGTTTGCTTTGGATGATCTTGAGGAACTGGCGACTCCATCAATAGATGAAGCATATCTAAATTCTCCCTGGTGTATAGACCTTTTATATGTTCTTTTCAATTTAAATGCTCCTCATGGATTATCTAAAACAAAGGCTAGGTTTCTCAAATTGAAAGAAGTCAAATTTTGCATTGTTGATGGTACATTATGTTGGAAAGATGCTGGAGGTGTCCTACTCAGATGTTTGTTAAAAGATGATGCTGACAAAGTTATTCAGGAATTCCATGAAGGTGACTGTGGAGACCATCTTTACTGGAAGACTACTGCTAACAAAATCCTTCGAGCTGGTTATTATTGGCCTACACTTTTCCCAAACATGCGTATGATGGTAACTGCTTTCCATAAGTGCCAAATCTTTGAAGGGAAGAGAACATTACTACCTTTGCCCCTGAAACCCATCTCTATTGAAAGCGCTTTCCAATAGTGGGGATTGGATTTCATTAGTAAAATTCATCCTCCATCCTATGCCTAACACAAATGGATCCTAACTGCCACAAACTACTTTACCAAATGGATAGAAGCCACTCCTTCAAGGATTGCTACCGATTATGTTATAATAAAATTCCTTGAAACCAATATTCTTTCCATATTTGGCTGTCCTAGAAAACTGATCATTGATAATGCTACAGCTTTCAAATAAAAAAAGATGGTGGATTTCTATCACAAATATCATATTTTCTTGGGTCATTCAACATCTTATTACCCTCAAGGTAATGGGTTAGCTGAATCCTCCAACAAAAGTTTGGTAAACATCATCAAAAAGATAATGGAGGACAATAAGAAGTCATAACATAACAAATTGATCTATGCATTATGGGCTGATAGATTGACTACAAAGAAATCAATGGGCATGTCCCCATTTCAATTGGTTTATGGGACAGATGCAGTTTTTCCTTCTTCCATGGAAGTGCTAGTTATGAAGATTATTCAGGAGGTACAAAGTGAAAAAAATGATATTCAAAGAAGGATATATCAGACAATGCAATTGCAACAGTCTAGAGAAGAGGTATACAATAGAACTCAAGTTGTCTAGGAAAATATAAAGAAGATTTTTAACTAGAGAACGAAAGCTGATGATTTCAACATGGGAGACAAAGTGTTAAAATGGGACTCAAGAAGAGAAGACAAAGGAAAGCATGGTAAATTTGAAAATCTCTGGAAGCATCCATATATTATTTGAGCTTATAGAGGAAATAATGCATTTTTTTCTGAAAGAGTTAGATGGAACAGAATAACTAGGAGGTCATGTTAATGGTAGGATGCTAAAAAAATATTTTTCATGAGCATATAGATCTCCTCACCCAATTGTAAATATCACAATTTTCATATTTTTAGTTGGTTAGTTCATTTGACAAAAGGAAATCAGATTGAAGACAAGGTACATTTGAAGGACTGAAGGCTATTGGTCATGTGTTATTGACACTTCAAGATGAGAAGTGCCATCCCCAATTAGAGCCACTGTTAGGGTCCTATAACTTATAGGATCTCAAGGTTATTGAGCATTTCACAGTTTGCAGGTTTCAAATTGTTCATAGATTTCAATGTTCAATTGATTTCACAAAAAAGGAGAAAATAAAATATATGAAATGAGGGTATATAAAAAAGAACAAAAAGAACAAAAAAAAACAAAAAAGAAAACCCCAAAAAGTTGTTCAAATCATACAATCTAAGCATGATTGAACAAATTTCAATTTCTGTTGATAGGTTAGAAAATAAAGATCTGCCAAACAATTTAATCTTGGCAAATCAGTAACTAGGTAGAAATAAAATTGGTTCAACTGTTTAATCTGGACCAAGGGAGAAATAAGTGATAGAGTAGGTTAGAATTTAAAAGAAGAAAAAGAGAGCAAAGGGTTTGCAACGCCAAGTACACCTTGCACAAGAAAATGAAAAATAAAATGCTAGATTAGAGAATAAGGGTAGGTAGATTGAAGAAAATTCAAGAAAAGAGGAAAGACATAAAAAAAAAAAAAAACTTTTAAGATTGGAGGACATATTCTATTTTTTCCTAAAATTCGGGATAAAAAATTAAAAAGGGAGGGTCTTATGTTATTCCTCGATATATTTTCCCAAACCATACCCTATACCCTTTTTCCCTATAGTCCGCCACCCTACATTTATTTCCCTATCACACTCACCCGTCACATCCCGTCTAACCTACCCCCCATCTCTCACTAAATCCTCGATCATCCCTCATGATCCTACGACCTTCGTTCTTTTCTAGCCCCCCACATCCGAAAGTTAATTGCGGGGTGGCAGGGGGGGCGCGGTGAGGTCCAAAGTCAACGGTTTCCAACGGCTTACGTGTCACACTCCCACGAGTTTGCATGCCCCCTTCTCATACCACTTACGACTCCCCAGGCCCCCAAAAAGCGGTTTAGGTTGTTAATTAAATCGCTCCACTGTTCTGACCATTGGATGCTCCCACCACCTCACAACGCCAACCCGTCCCATTCGCCCAATCACCTCCGCTCCCGCAGATGAGCAATAAATGGGTTGTACCATTAGCCAATGGACCCGCGCCATGTCAAGCCAATCTAATGGCATCATCCAAAACCAATAAAAGTGCCAGTTCACGCCATTTTCCAAATTTTAACTGTTGTTTTCTGCTAGCAGGTGCATATTCCATTTAGTCATACACAGAGAGCATGCAGTGCAAACAAAGAACAACAGTGCAGTTGCAGGAGAACATATTTTCTCTGCAGTAACTACCATTTCCCTTTCTTTAATCTCGATTCTGATCAATCCCTTTTATTTTTCCCTCACTAAATTCCCATTTCTTTCTACCCCTTTCTGTTTCAAATTCAACACAGGACAACTTTCATAGATCAGTGCCAGAGAGGAAACACATGGCACCAAAGAAAAAGGAACCAGAAGTATTCAATCCAATGGTGAACCCACCATTGGATTTGGAACACCTACCACTTGTAGACAGGGATTTCAAGATCCATGAAACACTCTCAGAGTTTGATTTGTTTGACATATACAGCTGGTGGGAAGATAAATTTGTAGAGGAGATGGATGACATATGCCTCTAGGACACTAATCTGCCTTTTTATATTTTTCCTAAAACACACAGTTGCCCAAAACTAATCAGGAAATGTCATTCATGTTACAATCCACAACAAAGGGCAATGATAACCCCAACAAGACATATTTTCTTTACAATTGATGCCAAGTCCATTATGCAGATGATGTAGGCCCCGGTTATTAAAGGAACTACTCCCTTTTCCCATGAAGTCCTCACTGAAATTTATCAAAAGCTTGATTTTTCTAAGAGATCCAAAACATTAGAACTTTTCATGAATGAGAACACACCTCTAACAAACAAGAACCCTCCTTATTCCTCCTCTGTTTTCCCTGATAGAACTAGACACATTATCATTGTTCTTTCCTATTTACTTGGCTATTATTCAGATCAATGGATTGATGAAGCTATCATAGCTTTCCTGTCTATCCTCTCAACAGAATCCAAGCCCTCTGTCCTTTTTAACTTCAACCAATTTTTAACAGATGCCATCCATGAGCAGCTTCTCAATTTCTTCACAGATGAAGTGTTTCATTATTCCTTAGTGTTGATATATATGTTTGTGTATTTTTAGGCAGACAGGTTCCAGTTTTCAGTGAGCAAAATGAATGAAGAAGGTGAACCCCAATCAGTGATATTCTGGACAACATTGGTCATGAAAGAACCAAAATATTTTAGCTACAAGACATTTGTGGAGATGTTTGTTCACCCAGCAATGAGCCTCCTTGTTATAGCACCATTTACCACTCTTGGTAGATCTGATGCTCTGATTATGGCCTAGGGCAACCCTTCCTTCCAGACTTGGTCCAAAATCTAAAAAACAGTGTTTTATTCTCTATATGCTACTTTGCCCTGTGATAAAAGTGTGTACATGTGGGTCAATATATATCCAACCCGCGTACATATGTTAAAACACTTTAAAAAAATAAATTTTCTTATTTTCGGGCGGAGTTCACAGGTTTTACCTATTACTCACTTCCTATTGCCCGTGGCCCAAATGTTTCCAAATTGAAAAATTTAATTTGGAGAAGTATAAATAAACCTCCATGGGAAGGCCTTAAGGGAGAAGATATGAGATATTGATACTATAGTGAGATTATCCCTAATCGATTCTGACAAATCCCTGTGCCTCCTGCACTCCCCCAAGCTTCGGGAAACCCTTGTTTCCTTGTTATAGATATCTTTCATCATTAGTTCGTATCCTTTGTTTTCCGCATGAGGGAAGGATTGTAAAAGTTGATCAGATGGATTATTCTCCGGGTGACTTTCACGCATTCTCTAATTCTATTGTTCCATTAGTGGACAATCCCAGGAAACCTATTGAGAATTTAGGAGTTGGGATGTACTCTTCTTTAATGGGTATTTTTTATCTCCCTACTCCTTCAGCTAGAACCAATGCTATTTCATCCTCGAGGGGACCTTCTCGAAGAGAGTTCTTTCGAACTCATTATTTTTCGGACCCTTGGCCCTTACCCTCATCTACCACCACATTAGATGGAGGGTAGTTAAGTCCTATGTCTGTGGTGGAAATCACTTACCAGTCCATCGTTAACTCTGCAGACTCGCATCCTACTCCTTTCTCACCAGAGGAGTTATATGGATATGTGGCTCCGGCCTAGACCCTCGATTCAACTTCAGCTCATGATTTCTTTAGATACAGTCTTACCATCTAAGGAAACAATTCTAGAAGCAATGATGGGTGTTGATAGACCATGGGATGATTTACATCATCATTCATATTTCCTCCCTCATTTGCGAGAAATCGAGTCAAGTTTGTCCAGTCCATCTACTAGTGATTTTCATACAGGTTTAAACCCTTTGGCTCCAGCACAGTTTTCTAGCAAAGGTAACATTTCTGTTATCTCATGAACTGTACCTATGAACATCTCTAGGAATCCTAACATAATCAAAAATGTCTTCATCGGAGCTGACTGTTCCCCTGAAGAGATTCAAATTTACACCGATCTCTTCAAAGAGTTTCATGATGTGTTCACTTGGTATTATGAGGAAATGCCTGGAATAGATCCATCTCTAGCATGAGATCAAGACATACGAAAATGCTAAACCTATTCGTCAAAAAATCAACTAGTCAATCCTAGAAAAGCAACAACTATTAAAGCTGAAGTTGAAAAGCTGCTAAAGGTGGGTTTTATATATCCTGTTCCTCTAACTGAGTGGGTCTCTAACCCAGTCCTCGTAGATAAAAAGCAAGGAATGATCTGGGTATGTATCGACTTTAGGGACCTAAATAAGGTCTGTCCAAAAGACAATTACCCCATGCCCTTTATTGATAAAATTATTGATGAATGTGTGGGTAATGAAATTTTTTCATTCATGGATGGATTCTCTGGTTACAATAAAATTACTATCCATCCAAAAGATCAACACAAGTTGGCCTTTATTTTTCCTTGGGGTACGTTTGCATACAAAAAGATGCCTTTTGGCCTTAAAAACACTGGAGCCACTTTTCAACGGGCCATGTCTTTTGTTTTTCGTGACATCAAACACATTATCGAAGCATATCTAGATGATTTAGATGCTCGTTCTCGAAAGAGAATTTATCATCCTACACACCTTCAATTAATCTTTGAACGATGTTGTTTTTATAAAATTGGTTGAATCCGAGTAAGTGCATTTTTCGCTGTCACATTCGGTCGGTTGTTGGGATTCATTGTATCAACATAGGGGATTCGTGTTGATCCCTTCAAGGTTGAGGCAATACTTTCGTTGCCTCCTTCATCTTCCATTCATCAACTTCAAAGTCTCCAAGGAAAGGAAAATTTCTTGAGGAGATTCATAGCAAATTATGCCAACATCACAAAAGGATTTATGCATTTGCTTAAGAAAGGAGTCCCATTTTATGGGATGATTTCGCACAATGATATTTTGACGCTTTGAAAAAAGCATTAACCTCTACTCCATTGTTGAGTCCACTTGATTATAGCAAAGATTTCCTCTTGTATCTTGCTGCAGCAGAATTAACCATTGGTATGGTTCTTATTCAGGAAGATGATGCCTTCTATGAGCATGTAATCTACTACCTAAGTCGAGGCTTGGTAGGTCCTGAACTACACTATTCTCCCATCAAGAAATTGGCTTGGGCAGCTGTCCATGCTATCCAGCGGCTTTGGCATTACATTCTGCTTCGAAAAATGTTCGTCTTAGCAGCCGTCAATCCATTTTAGTTAGTTCTAAGTAGGCGAGTGATTGGGGGAAAATATAATAGATGAATTTTCATTTTGCAAGAACTCGATCTCGAATACATGTCGGCTAAATCTAAGAAATCTTTAGTATTTACAGAGTTGATATCAGAGCTACCTTGTGAGGAAGAAATTATTCACGAGGAAAATTTTCCCAGTGAACATTTATTTCTCATTTCTTCACAAGATCCTTGGTATGGGGATATCATTATATATCTCCAAACTTCAAAGTTTCGACCCACTTTCTCCAAAGATGAGCATAGAAAGTTGCATCACCTATCTAAGAATTATGTTATTATAGGTGACACATTATATTGTCATGGGATTGATTCAATCCTAAGGCATTGTTTAACTTTGGAAGAAGCTGACTCAATTCTTAATGAATGCCACAGTGGAGCTTGTAGCAGTCATCTATCAGGGCTTGCAACAACCCAAAATTTTTTGTGAGCAGGCTACTTTTGGCCTTCGATTTTCAAAGATTATATTGAAGCGGTCAAAATATGCCATCCTTGTCAAGTCTATACTCGGAAAATGCACGCGCATCCAACTTTGCTTTTCCTTGTTATCACTGTCGGTCCTTTTACAAAGTGGGGCATTGATTTTACTACTTGTAATCTGCCTTCGGCAAGAAATCACAAGTACATCATTGTAGCCATAGACTACTTTACAAAGTGGCCTGAGGCCATGCCTACTTTCAAAAATGATAGTGAAACAACGATCTTGTTATTTCATGATTTGGTATCCCTAAAGAGATTGTCATTAACCATGGCAGTCATTTTCAAAATCAACTGATGTTTGAATTGGCTCTCAAGTTGGGTTTCTGGCATGAGCATTCATATCCATATTATCCTCAGGCCAATGAGCAAGTTGAAGCTATGAATAATTCCATTAAGATCATCATTCAAAGGATGATTGACAAAGCTCAATCTAATTGGCACATCATTTTGTATCCAACACTTTGGGCATACCGAACGTTAGTTAAAACTGCCACTGGTTTGACTCCTTTTCAACTAGTTTACAGGTTAGAATCTATCTTTCCTATTGAATATGAAATTCCTTTTCTTAAGCTAGTTGTAGAACTTTCTCTTGAGACTTCTAGTCTCGAGGAATGCCTCGTTCATTTGGAGCATCTTGATGAGCAGTGTCGAGATGCCGCCATAATAAACGAAGCCCATAAAAAGAGGGTAAAAGCTCAGTACAATAAAGTTGTCCGTCCTCGAAATTTTTCTGAAGGTGACCTTGTCCTGGTCTACGATCAAGACAAAGATGCCTTGGGGGCAGGAAAATTTAAATCCATGTAGTACGGTCCCTTTATAGTCAAGCGCGTTTTGAAAAAGGGGGCTTATGAATTAATTGACTTTGAAGGAAACAAGTTGGCGGAGCCCATAAATGGGATCTACCTTAAGAACACTTTTCTTAGGCTTCGGGTGAGCACTTACTTGTTTGTATATATTGTATGTTTGTGCATATCTATCTAGCAGTTTTAGTGATGTCGATATTTTTTATCTTCTTTGGCAGGTATTGATAGAAGATTCAGTATATCTAGGATTCATCGATGGTGTGAGTAGGCATACTTGGAGCCTTGCTTCCGTAGCTTGGGTGATTTATTATCCATCTGGCCAGTTGATGGTTTTGAAAGGAGTATGTATCGATCCTGCTTCGAATAATATTGCCGAATATATTGTTGTTATTAATTTGCTATCTGAAGAGATATCTCTTGGTAGTGATTCGCTAGTGGTTTATTTAGACTCACAACTGGTGATATCTCAGCTGAATAACACTTATCAGGTACGTGATCCCTATTTGTATCACCAATTTTTGAGAGTGAGATTGTTGCAACGATCATTTGTTTATATCACATATGTTCACATTCCACGATCAGAAAATTCATTGGCAGATTCTATTGCTAATCAAGCATTAGATTGGCATATAAATAATTGATCAAATTAAAAAACATCAAAAATAATTGAAGTTTCATCTGTATATATCATAAAATCGCCTGTATATAGATAGAGTGTTTATGTCCAAAATAATATACAAAAATTGGGACAAAATGCCCTACAAAATTTGGGCGTATGCCCATCATCATGTCCAATCATAAAAAGATCTGATCATCTATCCAGCTGGCATAAGATGAGCAGCTAGAAAATAAACAACAGCATTGGCTACACGCTGGAACAATCACACCCAGTCCCATGGTACTCCTACCACGTGACGTTGCATCTCCTCGGGTAGATCCTCTATGGCTATCATGGGTACTTGGTGAGTCAACCTCACCAAGTTCCTCTGAACTGCATGGAGAACTCTCTCCGTCTTAGCTGTAGCCCCTTCGGCATCTCTTTCACGACGCCTATGTCTGGGAAATCTATCAAGTCTCACTAGTCCAACATCTGAAACATGATCAATATATTTTGTAAGTGTCTTGTCTCATAAAAAAATATTTCTATGTTCATTTATATTAAAAATACAAAAAGAAAATCTTAACAAAGCTTAAAAATTAAAAAATTGTTACCTATGGCACCCCATGCTACATTCGGTGATAACACTAAGTCTGGATCTCCCTGGAAATCCATCCCAGCATAGGGGTAGTCATTGACTGCGATGACTTGTTGATCCCACCATGTGAAAAACTTGTCATCAAAGGTTGTCTTGACTTGTTGATCCCACCATGTGAAAAACTTGTCGTCAAAGGTTTTCCTAGGCACATCACCACTCCCAAGGCATTTCATCAAGTAAACCCATATACCCATTCGTGGATCTCTAGGGCTATTGATAGTTGATAATACCTTGGGTCAAAGCCCAGGTACTTTCTCAAAGAAGAATGAGCATAAGATTGTGCCATATCCAAAATTCTTTGTCTGACCCTTCTGAATGGAGGTCAGTCAGATCTTCATATTACTCAGTAGAGGTGTGCACCAATCAAACACTATGATGAGACATTCCACTGCTAGGCTCATAGATACTCGTGAGGCCTGATGAAAAGCAGTTGAACCATTTACCCTAACAATGGTAAATAGTAAAATCTTCAAGGACAAGCTCTCTGCATGTTTGATTGGAATATGACTTCCAATCTTTTTAGGATGACTAGGACAGTATATGTTGACGTAGTCTTCTACAGTAAGACTACCCCTCGTCCTGCCAGTCGAATGCACCACCTCTCCCATTCGGGAAACACCAGTAATAAAGTATATATCTCGATCTCAATCCTCTGCACTCCAGTAATGAATCAAAAGCTCAAGCAATCATGTGTTGGCTTTCATATTTGGCATCTTAAAGAATTTTAGTAAGCCACAACCTCTTAACACATCCAAAGCATTTTGGTCCTCCATTACTTGATTATCTATAGCACTATGCACTCTTTCTTGCCAGGTGATGGTCATCTTGCCCAAAAAAGATGTTTCAAACCGTTAGATTTGTGTTTTAAAATTTTTACTTGCATACATGCAGGTTCCCTTTTCACAGTCACGTGTAGGGCCCTTGTATATGTGGGTTACCTGTATTCAACCCGCGTGTACACAGAGTTGAATTTTTTGACATATTTTCCCGTGGTCAAAACTTGAAAAAACATTTAAAAATTATCATAAATAATTAAAAGCAAGATATAATGGTTACCTAGAAGTTTTGGAGCGATTTGAACAGTTCAATTGGTTGGAGGAAGCTTGCTTGAGTTTGTCTCCATAACTCCTTGCTCAAAACACAAATGATAAAATTGTGAGTCCAAAAGTCCTTATATAAGTTGAAAAATACAAAATATTTTTTCAAAATTTGATTTTGTCTTATGGACTTTTTGACCTTTTGGCTTGGAGTGTCGAGAATGGCTTGTCTTTACAGGAAATTTTGGAGACTTCTTCGAGACATCATTTTGGTCCCATGACCGCAAACCCATCATGGCAGGTATCATTTTCTTACTGGCATATAGGTTAGGAAATACCATTTTCCATTGCATTTTGCATACTTATAGCCTGCATACTACGATATGTTAGCCATAGGGTCGCCCCCATCGTATCTTGGTTCGCAAACCATTTTCACTCGTCGACTTTAAAAATCATGATGCGATGGTAGATCCAACCTTTATATGGGCATCTTAGTTAGATCCTCGCTGACACTGGATGCCCATGCTACTATATTGATTAGGCTCAGGAGTCCCCTTTAGTCCTGCCATGACTTGTGCGTTGAAGACTCATTCTCATTCTTCTACGCTATTTTCTGGCCTTATACCCTAGAGGCTTCTTTGTGTTGAGTTGTATTGCTACATTTCATATTGACTACTTGAACCTTTTGGCCTTGAGACAGCTTCACTTGGACTTGTGTTTAAGCCACTTATCGACCGTGTTATCTGCAAAATCAACCTTGCAATCACTTAGCCTCTGCAACTTGAAATACCCTTTTACCCGTGGAAAGAACATCCCTTTTAGTGTCCTTGACCAGTTTCGCCACCTTGCATTGAGAATAGGAATGTTCCTCTCCTAGGAACTAAAGCATCTATTTTTTCGACACTCATTCTTTCCACTATACTATAGCATTCTTTTATTCTTTTTTGAGCTTCATATAAAAGAAAAAGACAAAAAAATTTATATATTCTAAAAAGAGGGGAACGGGACATTATTTCCAAATTTTGATGGCAGTTAGAGTCAGTTGTGTTACCCTTGAACAAAGCACTCAAAAGAAAGTCTTTCCTTCATTGGGGTGGGCTTTAGTTTGATTTAGGAGAGCCTTGACCTTGTTATCGAGTTATTACTCCTTTGATTGGTTACCTCTTCCAATCATATGGAGAGTTTGCTTATGCATCATGTATGAAAAACTTACACAAAGTTATCATATGCTGCCATATAGTCACAGTTGAGTCGTGCTTTTTGTTCAATGGAAGTAAACCTGAGTCAGCCTCTTTGTGGTGTCTCTTGACCTATTTTTCAGTTGGCCATCCCTGGTTGTTAGCATCATGTTCGTTATCACATCAGTTTTATTAGTCCTTTTCTCGTGCCAGTTTGATAAGGTCTCCATTGACTTCTTGTTGGTTGGTCTTGTCCTTATCGACTATGAAAAATTGCTTTGAGGGTAGATCTAGAGCTACACCCTGGCCCTATTTTCATTATTGATAGGTCACCTTGGTCTCAACATCAATCAGTATCATGTGTCTTTGATTGGGTGGTTTCCCTTGTGTTTGACATCAGCTTTCATTATCACACATTGGTATTTGTGCAGTGCCTTGGTTTCCATTTGACCCTATTGGTGGATTCCTCACCTCTGTGCCAACTTTCATTATTGGTTCATTCAGAGGGTTTCTATCGTGCACTAGCCACATTTTTTGTACGTCGAAAACGTGATTTGATAGGGTTACTACATCTTTGTTCGTCTGATTCCTTCCACATTATTGGCCTACAGGTTACACTCGCACTAGATTGATGAAGGATGCCTTAATGCCTTCCTCCTAGCAAATATTTTCCCATTGACTTCAACTCATTCCTCTGGGAAAGAGATCTAGAGTCCATTTGGCAGTACCTTAGCATTTGCAGTCATCAGTGGTAGATTCCTTCACTATTGACAGTGGGAAAACATCATTGCATCCTGATTGATACATTCTTTCAAGTGTTCGACTACAACTCATTTATTCGCACTTGTAAGATTGTACTGGGTACCTTGACTCTCATCATCATTATCGGTGAGTAGTCTAAAGTTTTTTAATGGTATACGTCAATGACCGATAATCAAACGATTTCTCACATGGTCGACTTCAGATCATTCATTCCCATTGTGTAGAAATGTACCATGACAATCAGTGAAGACCTCGGGTTTGCATCAACATGTCTTGGTTCACTTGTCAGTTGCTCCTATTCCTACTAGTTGACACCATCCACATTATATTGTTGAAAATAGCAACAAGAAATGCTAAAAATAGGATTGCTATAGACAGCATTTCAGGATATATTCCAATTTTAATTTGTCCTTGAATTAAAATTGAGAATTAAAATTCGAATTTATTCTCACCAGCTATTTGAAAAATAATTAATTAATTCATCTTGAGTTAATTAGTTGGAGAAATTCAAGCATGAAGTCTTTGTGAAGACATGCAACAGTTATCCCTTTGATTGAGGAAGTTATCCATTAATTAACGAGATAAGGATGAGTTGTATTTTAGTTGTAATTAGTTAGCTCAGTTAACTGAGTTAAGTCCAGTTTAATTAGTTCCAAACAGTTTGTGGTACTAATTGTGAGTTCAGTCAGTTAATGCATGCATGCATGCAACTAGTGTTCTCCAGATCACTGAATACTCTCATAAATAACTCATGCATGTTAGTTCGGACAAAGACCTAGTTGAGATTAAAGGTAGGGACAATGTACTATCAGTTGCTAGAATATTCCCATGTGAATATCTCTTGCATGCAGAAGGAATTCATTCCTTGAGGATTGCACAGTTACTACAGAGGTTAGAGCAGTATATGAGGTGAGAATCACACAAGTTACAACTGGAGGACCCAGGAGAAACTGCGCAAGGAAATAGGGGGCTTGGAGGACAGAGGAGAAGGCATATGTGTTGTCTATTCTGTCTATGAGAAATAGCGATGGATTGTACTGAGAGCTGGATAGCTTGAGAGCTAAAGCTTTGTGTAATCTCGAGATATTTCCACTTGTATGATAATACAGATAGCGAGGTTTTTAGCTGAGGCTTTCCCCAAAGTATTCTTCTGTGTTTCATGTCTGATTGAATATTCTTCACTGTTATATGTGTTCTGTTTGATCTTGCTCAAAATCGATTAAGCTTCTACAAGTTTGATTATAGAAGTAGATTAAGTATTTTGCTTTAGTACATTGCATAATCAGTTTAATCTACAGTGAGAATTTCTACATCAAGCGGAGAAAAGTATACAAAGAAGGGAGAATTTCGAAGTTTGAAGTTCTTGATTGTAGGTACAAAATCGATTTCTTATCACATCTCAAAGTTCACCAATGGCGTTCAATGGCTTGAGACTCAAGTATGCCCTGGATGGCAGCTCAAATTACATAGCATGGAAGGATCGCATGGAAGCGATATTAGAGGACAATCATTTGAAGGACTTCATTGATCAAGAAGTCCCCAAGCCATTAGCAGCTAATGCCCAAGAATTGGCAGAATGGAAGAAATGTGTGGCGAGAGCAAGGAGGATTCTTCTAGAGGGAGTTTGAGACCATATTGTCTCAAGTATCCATGGGAAGGAGACTCCATTTTTAATGTGGAAGACAATGAAGGAACTATATCATAACAACAATGACCAGAGGAAACTGGCGCTGAAGGACAAGCTTCAGAAAATCAAGTGTGAAAAGGGAGACACGATCTCTACATATCTGAACAAGCTCACCACCTGTAGAGATGAGCTTGGAAGTGTAGGAATCACGATAGCTGATGATGATATGGTGAGTCTTGCTCTGCTTGGTCTTCCTAAGAGCTGGCATTGCTACCAGGGGTCAGTGAATGGAAGAGATTAACTGCCAAATTGGGAACGATTATGGTTGGATCTAATGCAGGAGGAGATCAGGAGGAGAACCAGAGATGGTTCTTCATCTAAGCATGATGATGAAGAAAATCTAGCCTTAGCAAGTAAGGCATAGAAAGGGAAAGGGAAGGCTTCCCATTCCAAATCGAGTTCTTCCCATGGTGGGAAGAAGATTGACAAATCTAAAGTGAGATGCTTTAATTGTCATGAGGTGGGCCATTATGCAACTAATTTTCCATTGAAGAAATCCAAGAAGGGATCCTCGCAAGTATTAGATGGTAAGGCACTGGCCTCACTGTTTGAATTGGATTTTACCCTCATCACATGCATGGTTTCATCGATGGTGGGTTGTGTTTGGTACCTGGACAATGGAGCCTCATTCCAGATCATCGGTGATAAGAGTTTATTCAATACCTTGGAGGAGACAGACCTCCAAATGCACATAGAGATGGGCAATGATGGAAAGTATCGTGTTTTAGGTGAAGGTACGGTTGTGTTTCAGAGGGAGCATGGAGCTCCTCTCACCCCGACTGATGTAAACTATGTGCTTGGACTGAAGAAAAACTTGGTATCAGTCACAATGTTGGAAGACAAAGGCTATGAAGTAGTCTTCGGTAAAGGAAAGGTGTTCATGAGACACATAGCCACAGGTCAGACCAAGAGTTTTGGGATTCGAGTGAAGAATCTCTACAAGCTGGAGGTGTATGACTATGCTGCATTAAGTTCCAAAGCAGGAATGATGCAAAGCCAAGATATTGGCAAGTTATGCCATAGATGGTTGGGCCACTTGCATCATGGGGCCTTAAAGAAAATGCAACAGATTTCTACCTTACTTCCCAAAGGTAAACTTGGGCAAGTGGACACATGCAAAGGTTGTACCTTCGGTAAGTATGCAAAATATTCATTTCATGATTGAGACAGTCGAGCTGAAGCAATCTTGGAGTGAGTTCATACAGATGTGTGTGGACCATTCTCGACAGCCTCCACCGCTAAATAAAGGTATTATGTGATTTTTGTTGATGATTTTTCTCGTAAATGTTGGATCTATTTCATGCAGAAGAAGGATCAAACCTTCTCAAGGTTTTGTGAGTTCAAAGCCTTGGTTGAGAAACAATCGGGAAAGAAGATTAGGGCCTTGCGAAGTGACAATGGTGGAGAGTATGTCTCTCAAGAGTTTAAGGACTTCTGTGTAGCAAAAGGAATTAAATGGGAGTTGATGGCACCTCATAACCCACGACATAATGGGGTGGCGGAGAGGAAGAACAAAACGATTGTGGGGGCAGCGCAGGCGATGTTGCATGACCAAGGCCTACCACTTCATTTGTGGGCCGAGGCTTGCAACACAACGGTCTATTTGCAGAATAGAAGCCCGCATCACATAGTTGGGATGAAGACACCAGAATAGGCTTTCTCCGGGAAGAGACCAGATGTGGGTCACTTTAGGATCTTTGGCTCATCAGTTTATTGCCATGTGACCAAGGATGCCTGGAAGAAGCTAGAACCGACAAACTAGTTGGGGATACTTGTGGGGTACACTGATACTCACCACAACTATTGGGTGTATTTGCCTACCATTCAGAGGACAGTGGTTCGCATAGATATTAAGTTTGATGAGCTAAAGGCCATGCGAGTTTCCCTTGAGAGGGAGTTGAAGTTGCAGGCAGAGGAGGAACTTTTGGTTCCTAAGGAGGAGGAGCCTCAGACTGATTTGGAGTAGCCGCATGTAGAGGTTCTAGGAGTGGAGACATCTACTCAAGTAGAGTCTTCCAGAGATGGGCGAAAGTGCTCAAGGGAAGCTGACATATTGTTGATGGATGCAAGAGAGAATGTGGGAGAGACATCTTCTCAGCGTAGACAGAGGAGGTCACCTAAGCGGTACACTGGGTACATGGCCCTTATTAGGGAATGTGTAGAGACCGAACCATCTTCCTTTGAGGAAGCAGTGCAACAGCCAATTTGGGTTGATGCTATGGTGGAAGAGTATGACTCCATAGTTCGAAATAGTGTTTGGGATGTTGTCCAAGGCTGGAGAACAAGTCAGTTGTGAGTTCTCGTTGGCTTTACAAGGTAAAGAAAGCTTCTAATGGTAGTGTGGAGAAACATAAGGCAAGGTTTATTGCTCGTGGTTTCTCACAGGTCGAGGGGATCGACTATGATGAGACTTTTTCTCCTGTAGCAAGGTACTCATCTATTAGATCAATGTTGGCACTATCAGCACAGATGGGTTGGAAGATCCATCAGATGGATGTGAAGACTGCATTCCTCAATGGAAAGATTGAGGAGGAGGTGTACATAGAGCAGTCAGAAGGTTTTCAGACCTTCGATCGTGAGTCACATGTGTGCTGACTCAAGATAGATTTGTACGGGCTGAAGCAAGCACCTCGTGCTTGGTACACCAGGATCAACAACTACTTCACAAGGTTGGGCTTCACAAAGAGTGAAGTAGATACAAACTTATACCACATCATGGTGGAAGGTAAGCAGTTGATCATTGTTCTTTATGTTGATGATCTGATATTGATAGGCGATGATCAGTTGATCATGTCTTGCAAGGAGGACTTTGCAAGAGATTTCAAGATGAAATACATGGGTCTCATGCATTACTTTCTAGCCATGGAAGTGTGGCAGAAGGATGGGGAAGTGTTTGTGTCTCAAGGCAAGTATGCCAATGAGATACTCAGGAGATTCCACATGGAGAAGTGCAAGCCCATGCAAACTCCTCTATCAGGTAACTGGAGGAAGGAGGATTCTACCTCAGGAGAAGTAGTAGAAGCTACTATGTATCGACAGCTTGTGGGTTCAATGATGTACTTAGTGAACACACGACAACCTTGGTTCAGCTATAGTTTCTTGGTACAGTAGGAATCAGAGGTCAGTTGCACTCAGCACAGCATAGGCTGAATACATGGCTGCAAGTCAGGCAACATGTGAGGCCATTTGGATGCGGAAAATTCTAGTTGGTTTGTTTGATCAGAGGACGGATCCAACTGTGATCTATTGTGATAATCAAAGTTGTATCAAACTCTTTGAGAATCTAGTATTTCATGACAGGTCCAAGCATATCGACATTTGGTATCATCATCTCAGAGACTGTGTGGCGAGGAGGATCATGTTGTTGCAGTATATTTCGACTAAGGAGCAAGATGCTGACATTTTGAATAAGGAATTGTCAAAATGTAAATTCGAGTTCCACAGAGACAGGATTGGGGTGGCAGATAATCCCTTTCTTGTTGAGAGGGAGTGTTGAAAATAGCAACAAGAAATGCTAAATAGCGTCGATATAGATAGCATTTCAGGGTATATTCCAATTTTAATTTGTCCTTGAATTGAAATTGAGAATTAAAATTCGAATTTAGTCTCACCAGCGATTTGAAAAATAATTAATTAATTCATCTTGAGTTAATTAGTTGGAGAAATTCAAACATGAAGTCTTT
>APFE031210438.1:738750-752383 GCA_000404065.3 Pinus taeda | reverse complement strand
TCTTAGTGCATTAGTGCTGCTCTTTGTAGGCATTTGGTGTGTTGTGTGAGGATTGCTTTGTGCTTGAGGAAGGTCATGGGTTTGTTGCCTTGTATGTGAGAGAGAGACCTCTTTGACTTGGGAGATTTGCTTCAAAGGTGAATTCTTGGAAGATATGCTGGCTGGACCCTCTAGGGAAGGACTCAGCGTCAGGACTTCGATTGTACCTTACTCTATTTTCTGTTAATAAAGATAGATGACTACTCTTATGGTTCCATTTCCATTTGTCCAATGAATGATTGATGTAAATTGTATCCTTCCTGACTGATACATAGTTGTTGTTAGTAGATTTTACGCTCTTGTTTGCTCTCTTTTTCTTGTGCAGGTGTTCGTCCGCGAGGATAGTGGAGAATTGTGATCGGCTGGAGCGAAGGAGCGAGAGGATTATCTCGTAGACAAACGTAGCGTTGGAATCCAAGTAGGTTTCTTTTACCCACTTGTTAATTACAACTAGGAACCTGCAGTGTAGCATTGTTCGATTGTTGCTAGACCCCTGTTGGGCTAGTAGGGATCGCCTCTATTCGTAGAGGGGATTTACCTCTCCAACAACAGTTGTGGAGATGGAACACAAAGTTGGTATCATGTAGGAGAAAAGGAATCTTAGAGCAAAGCATAGATATAGCAACTCGTGTTGACTTTGAAGTTTTCAATATTATAACCAAACATGTTGGAGGGTGAAGATGAAGTACACACAAGATCTATCCTGAAGGATTAAATACATAGCAACAAAGATATGAACTTGGCATTGACACATTATAATAAAGTCTCATGTTGTAGTTATCATATTATAGCTCTTCAAAGTGTCAACACAAGGGTGTTGTTTTGTCCCATATAATTTTTCCACTTTATTGGTGAAATATAATTATGTAATTTTGAAAATTATAAAATGTAAAATGAGTGGAAGCCCAAAGGTCACACATGGAATTTGGAGAGTCACTTAGAAGTCCAAGAGTCATGTAGGAGCTGAAAATTCATATGGGAGCTCAAGAGTCACAAGGGAGGTCAAGCGTCACATGGGAGGTGAATAGTCACCTCATTTCTTATAAATAAACCCTCATAACTCAAGAAAAATGACTTTTCACCTTGGATTCTCAAGCATAAGATAAGAGAGAAGATCATTCTTTTGACGAGCATGTTGGGTGTGGAGCATGATTATCTTATTTATTCAGAGGTATCGCCGCGTTGGACCTATTGTAGCGGCTACAAACACCCTCCAAAATTTTTCCTTAGCTTCGTTTTGGAGGTTCCCTACCAACCATCCTGAGCAGCATGTCTTGCACCATCAAGCATATAGGCTTCAGTTGTTTCTTAGTGACTTTTTAGCCTGTGCATGTCAGATTTCTTCACTCCCATCATAGGTTGTCTTTCCAGACTTAGGCCATGTGCTGGCTAAGCAACTCCCCTAGAAAATTGCGTAATTTTGAAGGGGAAACAACCTTCCCTCCAGAAATTACGCAAATCAGTTGGCCAGCCTGCTGAGCTCACAAATTGCATAAATCATTCTATCAATCTTCCATAAAAAAATTGCGCAATTCTGGAAGCAACCTTCCCTCTAGAAATTGCGCAAATCAGCCTAGCAACCTACTGGGCTCTAGAATTGTGTAGAGTAGTCAAATAGTCTTCCTCCAGAAAACTGCACAATCTGACCCAGCACTGTTGCTCAGCCTAGAAATTCCATAATTTTGGGAGGTAGTCACCTCTTGACCCCAAAAATTGTGCAATCCCTCTGGGACAGCTAGCCCAACTCAGTCTAGGAATTGCATAAATTTTCATCCTAGGCTCGCAGACCGATGCATGTGCCATCAGGTTGACCAGTTCCCACCAGGATCAAGAAAAAATGATTTGTATCCATGGACTTCTTTTCTGAAGGTAGCGTTCAAAGGAATCCATAGATTTAGGTATTGATTTTTAGCAGCTAGAGGTTACATGCAATTCTCATTTTAGAAACCTCCTGTTAACTGTCGCTTTTCCTAGCTTTGTGGCATGCATGTCATAACCATGATTTTATCAAAACTTATGAGCTGGACACTGTAGAGCTTATTCCTCACATCAATCTTGTAGCTCTGACATCCCACATTGCATCTAGGAGTTTTTGGCACATTCAACTTAGTTGTTTCATGTTAAGCCCTCTTTGCATGTCTTGCATTGCGTTTCTGTCGCTTTTTATGTTTTGGCTTGTGTGGTGCTATTTGCTTAATTTCAGTGAGTTCTTGTTGTCGTTTTGATGTATGTTAGCTTGTAGAAGTATCATTTCAAGTTTCCTTCGCATCTCATTGTTGTTGCATGCATGACACTACTTTTACACTGATAGTCGTCGTTGCAGTGACTCACTTCACACACATGCATGTTTTCCCAATTTTTGAATCCTACGCTTGTTGTTTGTATGCATGATCATTCACTCTTATTTACACTCAATATCACCATGCATTCAAAATTCTCATGTTTTCAGTCACCCATCGGCGGGTCTGGCCTGCCTTACCCTTGACCTTGCCTTGCCCAGCTAGCATTGCACATTTTTGGAAGTGAAGGCTTTGCCTTCCCTCTAGTAATTGTGCAAGTCTGGCCCATCACTGACCTCCAAGATTGTATTGCGTAATTCTGGGAGGCAGTGACTTGCTGACCCTAGAAACTGCGTAATGCAGTTTGCTAGTTTGCATGTCATTGCCGACTAAAATTGTGCATTGCGTAGTTTCAGTACTCAGCTGGTGAGGTTGGAGTGTGAATTTCATAGTTCTAGCAATTAATCAGCCTCCTGGAAACCCAAACTATGCATTGCATAGTTTTTCAGTTAGTCTCCCAGCCTCCTAGTACAAATTGCACAATCCTCATAGACAGTCACACAGATATGTCGCATGTCAGTCCTCTAGTTTGATTCAGTTTTCGACTAGCAAATTTCTTGTCATGAGTGTTGCTATGTCTACAAGTATCACAAGTGTTCGTCTACCCCTTAGCAACACAGGTACAATCGATTCTAAGAGAGCAGAATTGATGACATTGTTCAGAGCACAACTGGGAATGTAATCAATCAAGTGTCTATGAACTTGCCTATATATGAAGACATCAAGTTGTTCATGGAAAATGATATCAAGATGAAATTGCAGTGGCATCACAATGAGAAGCACCATCAGCATCAGCAAAAGGTAGCACACCTGCATCCGACAAATGCAAGATGAAGGTTGTTGACAGTGCAGAGGCAGAACAAAGTTGCAAGCCCAAGTAGATCCACCTGTGATAAAAGCAACTTTAGAGATTGAGGCTATGAGGCAACAACGTGACAAGAGAATCACGCGAAGGTAGAAAGAGAAAAAAAAAGAGTTGTTGGTGCTAAAGAAAAAACTCAAGTAAGAACAGGAGTTTCACAGACGAGAGGAGTTGCAGCAGGAACAAGTACAATAGGAGGCGCAACATCCACAGACTGATGAAACTGTGCCCATACAGGCTATAGATCCATTTAGTAGTCAGAATGGAGCAGACAGGGTGAGTAGTGTTGTTGATCACATGCAAGGGTATTCAAGAGCATGGATTTCATTGTGTGCACACATGCGATCCCACCCATTTCACACACTCACCGAGACGAAGACAAGAAGCAAGTCTGATTGAAATTGAGCATGTATTTCGACAAGTTGATGTGCATGGTCACCAACACACACTTAGAGATCAACACAGATAGTATGCATCAGTATGTTGTTGGTCCAGTTGCACTCAAGATAGTGATGCACATATTATTAGATGAGTTGGACAGAGGTGCCTTATTAGTGTACCCAGATGCAACAGAGGTAAGAGTTCACTTTTAGCAAGATGTCACCATTGAGCACATGGACACCATCACAAAAGACCAAGCTTGGAATTAGTTCACCACCATCGATCATCACAATGATGTCGAAGAGTTGGTCTTTCCACAACTATCCAAGTCTTGGTGATGTCTTGCATGGCTTTCTCAAGCCTATTTTGTCTCACATGGCTACATGTGGAGATTGTATGTAACGTCTTGTCAAGTGGAAGTTCAAGTGTCAATAGATGAATGTAACAGTCATAGAGTAGTTGAAGAGTCATGAGCGTAGATGAATAGTCACAAAGGGGAATGCCAAGGGCCACCCCACCCTTTTCTATATATAGTACCTCATAACTCATTGTAGAGGCTTTTGGTTAGCCAAGGTTCTAATAGGAGTATCTTAGAGAAAGCTTAGAGAGTATTGTAATGAGCCTTGGCTTCTCCACTGTGTAGATCTAGTTTATCGCTTTGGAGGAGCAGGCGGTAGTGACTGCAACATTCCACTCTCAGAACTAGTGGTTGGTCATGGTTGTATTTTATGACTAGAACTTTCACTTCTTAATATAACAGAGCCAACACGTTTCATGCATAAGTCGTATTGTATTTTATCTATCTTGTTTACTCTAAATTATATATGTATCTATTTGATTACGCATGTGTGTATAGACTCTTTCTGTATATGTATGTATGGATCTTACTGAAATGTGTTGTTGGTTTAACCATCACTTTGGATTGCTAACTTACTTTCCTTCCAGTTTGTGATGCATCTTTGCTCGTGTGTTCCCTTCTTAACTCTGTGCTTTCACAGGTTGCTAAGAGGTGCACTCACCTCACCCTCCATGTGTTAGAACCATTCATGCACCTTCCTTGACTTGATGCATATGTCACACCCTTGCTAAAAATAGGGATATCTTACTTTCCTCTGCATGCACCATGGTCAAGGCGATACCATATGATCCACTGCTGAGACTCTTACACCAAACAATCTGAGGTCTGGTTGGGACTTCTTATTTGGGAGATCCCCTAACATGTTGGTAGGTCTAGCACCATCAACATTCTGGCACTAGAAGGAGGGTGAGATGACAAGCTGTGTCCTCTCATCCTGTTTTGAACCTTTGCACATCTATCATGGATTCTATCACACTCATCCCTCCACGATGTCTTTCACATGTCAAACCTCTCAACATCACAAGGGAGTTTTTTATTATCTCTTGTCTGAATTCACGTATGCTGGTGAAGGCAAAGTAGCCTGGCTTGAGTACTTAGAAGACTTCTATGCATTCCTTGATAATGTAGATGAGTTCTATGCAGAAGAGGTCAATCTGTTGCTATCATACACATTTTGTAAATCCCCAAAACGGTGGTGTTGTAGTCTGCCTCATGGCAGCGTGCACTCACTTGAGTAGTTCTTTGATCTCATTAAGTCTACTTTCCATCATTTTGATCCATAACCTCTTGAAAAAAACTGTTATAACAATGGAAGGCCCTGCATGAATTGCCTATGGATTTTTGGCAACGCTTCCGTGATTTGCAGTTTGAAGCTTCGAAAAGGCAGATGAAATTTCCATATCTTTGGGACATATTCGAATACTATCTTAACAAATCAGTAAATCCCAAGAAGAATTTCAAGATCAAGCCCTTGTTAGCATACTTCGGTGATGGAGTTGCGCAATCATGGATGAACACGGTCATTGTTGCAAGTGACTATTTGTCGTCCCCTCATCAAACAACTCCACCATTGCAGAGTGATGTGCGAGAGCACACACACATTTGTTCAACTATCACATCCTCCCGACATCGCTCCTTCCAATTTTCATGTAAACTTGGTTGTGAATCCATTGGGTTATCACATGCATTTTGTACCTCAACCTTCATCTTCATACTCAGATGATCCTCTAGATGATACTATCTTGTTTTCTTCCATTCTAGACTCTACACTTGTTGTGAACGAGGATCAAGCCATCGATGGAGTTGGTGTTGCACAACCAACATGCGTTGTAATTAATGAAGAGTATGATTGGGAGCTTGAGCATCAATCCTTAGTGAAGGATGACTCCCTTCTATCCAAGCCTCTTTTGTGTTTTCCTGACATCTTTGGTGATTCTGTCATCCCTAATTTCGCATGTGTATCTCCGTCTACGGATGCACCCATTGTTGATCTTTCGGAGAACACACGGGACGTCATCCCATCATTCGATGATGGAGGGGACCAATCATTCATTAAACATACACTTGATTCTTCATATGCTTTTTCTAGGAATGCAGAGGGTGAACATTCTTGCTTCTCATCTACCCCTCTGTGTGATTCATCAAATATACACTTGATTCTTCATATGCTTTTTCTAGGAATGTAGAGGGTGAACATTTTTGCTTCTCATCTACCCCTCTGTGTGATTCATCAAATCATGAGGATGTCGAAAAACATCCTGAATTTTCTGATCTTAGTTGTCGTGATCCCTCAACTTCTTCATCTAATCACGATGTTGATTAAATCGTTGTTAATCTATCTAATACACTGGTTTATGATGATCTATCTGTCGATGAAGTCGAAACCCTGCACATTGTTGAGGCACTTCAGCCTGAGATGATGGTTATGTCAAGCCCTCGCTATCCTGAGGTTGGTTTCACTTCCGATCAGGAAATATTTTAAACACCTAAGGCTCCTCATCACTCAACTATATGCATTGAAGATCAATCTCACACATAGTTTATGCTTCCTCCACTCGAACTACATGATCCCATCTCTCATGCATTGGAGAAATATTACATAGCAAGCACAATTGCGCAACGTAAGTGGTCCACCTTTCTCACGTTTGATTGCATGTCACAGTTAAGAGAATGCATACACTTAACATCTGAACACACTGTAGCACAACACCATGGAAAGTCCATAGAGTGCATGTCATTCAATTTCACTCACTTATGTTTTGTGGATGCTTTTAAACTTGGAGTGTGTTTGTCTTCATTGTTATATCTTTCTTGTTTGTTGGTTCAAACAATTGTCTTGTTTGTGAGCCATGCCTTAACCAACATGGGTCGACCAATGCGCTAGTGGCTGCATTGGAAGTATCACTTCATGTGAGCAGTCCCATGCACTGTTAGCTTAGGAGTAGGAGTAGCGTTTCTTTTTGTTTTGTTTGCTTGAATGCATGTTTGCTTACTTGCTTTTCATGTTTGTTTATTTTCCTGCTTGTTTTCTTACTCGCTTTTCTTATGCATTTACTTCTGATTTTTGCTTTGTTTTCTGGTTTGTTTTCTTGTTTGCATTTGTAGGTTAGCTTCGTATGGACCATTTGCAACTCTTGAATAAAACAAGGAAAAGTACAAGAGGACTTGTGCATCTATCAATACTTGGTTATCTATTGTCCTGCCTCTTTATGAAGAGCTGGAGTTCTACCAATGCATCGCCGAGTGTTGTAGTGGCTACAAACACCCTCCAAAATTTTGCATTAGCTTCATTTTGGAGCCTCCCTACCAACCATCCTTAACAACATGTATTGCATCGTCAAGAATATAGGCTTCAGTTGTTTCTTAGTGACTTGTTAGCCTATGCATGTCAGTTGCTTCACTCCCATCACAGGATATCTTTCTGGACTTAGGCCATGTGCTGGCCAAGCAACTCCCGTAAAAAATTGCGTAATTTTGGAGGGGAACGAGCCTTCCCTCTAGAATTTGCACAAATCAACTAGCCAGTCTACTAAGCTCAAGAATTGTGAAAATCAGTCTATCAGGCTTCCCTCATAAAATTGTGCAATTTTGGATGGGAACCATCCTTCCCTCTAGAAATTGCACAAATCAGCCTGGTAGCCTGCTGGGCTCTAGAATTGCGCAGAGCAGTCACGCAATCTTCCTCTAGAAAACTATGCAATTTGACCTAGTACTGATACTCAACCTAGAAATTGCATAATTTTGGGAGGAAGTCACCTACTGACCCCAAAAATTGCATAATCCCTCTGGGACAACTAGCCCAACATAGGTCAAGAACTGTGCAAATTTTAATCCCATGTTCGTAGACCGATGCATGTGCCTTCAGGTTGATTGGTTCCCTCCAAGACCAAGAAAAATTGATTTGCATGCATGGATTGCTTTTCCCAAGGCATCATGCAAAGGCATCCCTATATTTAGGGATTGATTTTTAGAAGCTATAAGTTACATGCAATGCTCATTTTAGAAACCTCTTGCCAAGTGTTGCTTTTCCTAGACTTGTGGCATGCACATCACAACCTCGATTCTATCAAACTTATGAACTGAATGTTGTAGAGATCATTCCTCACATCGATCTTGTAGCTATAACATCCCACATCACATCTAGGAGTCATTGGCACATTCATCTTAGTTGTTTTGGGGTAAGCCTCCTTTGCATGTCTTGCACTGCGTTTCTGTCACTTTTTGTGTTCTGACTTGTCTAAGTGTTGTCTTCTTGATTTCAGTGACCACTTGTTGTTGTTTTGATGTATTTTAGCTTGTAGAATCATTGTTTCAGTTTTTGTTTGCATCTCACTGTTGTCACATGCATGACATTGTTCTTACATCAACGATTGTTGTTGCGGCGACTCGCTCCACATGCATGCATGTTGTCCCATTTTCTGAATCCTACACTTATTGTTTGCATGCATGATCGTTCACTGTTGTTTACACTCAATATCACCATGCATTAAAACTTCTCATGTTTTGAGTCACCCGTCGGTAGGTCTGGCCTGCCTTAACCTGGACCTTGCCTTGCCTAGCTACATTGCACATTTTAGGAAGTCAAGGCTCTACCTTCCCTCCATAAATTGTGTAAGTCTAGCCCAGCATTGACCTCTAGGCTTGCATTATGCAATTCTAGGAGGCTGTTCCTTGCTGGCCCCAGACACTGCGTAATGGAGTTTGCTAGTTTGCATGTCACTATTGACTAAAATTGTTCATTGCATAGTTTCAGTCCTCAGGAGGCCAGGCTGGACTATGTTTTGAGCAGTTCCAGTAGTCAATCAGCCTTTCGAAAGCTTAGACTATGCCTTGCATAGTTTTGGCAGTTAGTCTCCTAGCTTCTCGGTGAAAATTCCATAATCTTCACAGACATTCACACAGGTATGTTGCATGTCAGTCCTCCAGTTTGATTTGGTTTTCAACTGACATGCTTCTTTTCATGAGTGTTGCTATGTCTCCAGGTATCGCAGGTGTTCATCCACCTCTCAGCAACATAGGTACAATGGCTTCCAGGAGAGCAGAGTCGATGACACCATTCAAAGCACAATTGGGGATGCAATCGATCAAGTGTCTATGAACTTGCATATCTATGAAGACATCAAGTCATTAATGGACAAGGATATCAAGATGAGATGGAAGCGGCATCATATCGAGTAGCACCATCAGCAATAGTATAAGGTAGCACGCCTATATGTGACAAATGCAAGAGGAAGGTTGTTGACAACGTAAAGGCGGAAAAAAGTTGCAAGCCCAAGCATATCCACCTATGATGAAAGAAGCTTTGGAGTTGAGGCTATGAGGTGACGGCATGACAAGAGGAGCTTGTGAAGGAAGAGAGAGAAATGAAGGAGTTGCTGGTGCTGAAGCAACAACTCAAGGAAAAATAGGAGCTGCACATACTAGAGAAGGAATTGCAACAGGAATAGGTACAATAGGCGGCACAACATCCACACACAGATGAAACTTTTACCATACAGGCTGTAGATCCATTCAGTAGCCAGCATGGAGTAGATAGGGTGAGCAGTGTTCTTGATCACATGCAAGGTTATTCAAGAGCATGGATGTCATTGTGCACACTCATGCGATCCCACCCATTTGGCACACTCACCGAGACTAAGACAAGAAGCAAGTCTGACTAAAGCTGAACATGTATTTTGACAAGTTGATGTGAATGGTCACCAACACAAACTTGAGATCAATACAGAAACTATGCAGCAGTATGTTGTTGGTCTAGCTGCACTCAAGGCAGTGATGAACATATTATCATACAAGTTGGATAGAGGAGCCATATCAGTGTACCCAGATGCAACGTAGGCAAGAGTTCTCTTTCGGCGAGATGTCACCATTGAGCGCACGGACACTATCATGGAGGACCAAGCTTGGCATCAATTCGCCATCATTAATCATCGTAATGATGTCGAAGACTTGGTCTTCCCACAACTGTCCAAGCCTTAGTTATGTCTTGCATGGCTTTCTCAAGCCTATTTTGTCTCACATGGCTACATGTGCAGATTGTATGTAATGTCTTGTCAAGTGGAAGTTGAAGGGTCAATAGATGAATGTAACATTCATAGATTAGTTGAAAAGTCATGATGTAAGATTTAACCCTGTATAGAAATTACCTGCATACAAATTCTAAAACACAGAAAATAAACAATGCAAGAGCATAACACATAAAACACATATACACAGAGATTTTCCCCTGGATCCCAAAATCGGGATTACTAGCTTGATTTTTCATTATGTTCCTTTCAATGTTACAATACATATTTATACATGCCGAAGCATCCAATACCATGGACCGAAAAAACCATCGCGTCCAAAACCATGGACCGAAAACCATCGCGTCCAAAAAACATGTGCGAAAATCATGCACAAAACCATAGGTGGGTCCGCCCAACCTAACATAGGGTCCAAAACCAAAGTTTTCCGGGGCGCTGCCCCAGACCCCATAAAGTGGGGTTACGGGTACCCCTCAAACCCCCTGTTAACTATGTGGAAAGAATATAAAACAACCCAACGTAAAAGGCTAGGCCACTCGTATTCCACTAAATAAGAAGAAGTACATCAAAATTGTTGATATAACTGTGGCTATTTCCCCAATATGGAAATGCTCTCATTTAGAGAACTCTTGCAATTTCACTTGACATTCTACAAAGGACTTATCATTTATAACAAAAACATAGAGTCTCTAACAATGAGTATGACCTCTACTAAAATTGAGAATTCGAGTTTGATCAATACATTGATTATTTACCTTGTCTCCACTTGTCTGAGTGATGCAATTTAGGTACACACTTCTGCAAACTTCTCTACTATTGTTGACGAACAACCACTGTGATTGAATCCAGAATGTGTCAAAACCCCCGTTTCATCTCTTCAAGTTTCTAAATCATCTTTCAGATGCTTCTATAAAGGTAAAAACTAACTTGACAACTACTTGCCTCTGAAATGGCTTTGAAATCGTTCTTTACATAGAGTTTATTCCATATGAACTGTGCACACAGGCATTGTTGCTGGCTATCAAAAAGGAGGCCTATATCTCATCTTTCCAACGCCTATCTCCGTTCGTAAAAAGGCCCAAGGAGGACCAAGATATCCTCAAATGAACATTACAAGAACCAATATGACTCTGTTATGGAGCTCATTGTTCAACTCCCCCTCTGCAGTGGTGCAATGGTAATCCTTTTATAATGCCTGGGCTAGGTTCCATGTTCGAACCTACTGGGATATACATGGCAAGTTGTTTTAATTAGGTGGACAAACCTATACTCGGTGCAATAACAAAATTACATATAGCGCTATAGTTATAACAATTATTAACTTTGGAGCATTTCATTTTAGTATGGTCTAACCATATAATGCATATGGTTTACAAAGGTTGGAATGAATACAATATCCTTTGTGCATTGATGTAATGCCTTATCCTATGGTTTATTTATGGTGCATATATATTGAACCGATGGCTTTTATTACAATCATTATCCAAAGTTTTATCATATAACTCGATGAAAGACCATATCACAACTCAACTCTGGTCTGTGTGGCGGTTAAGTGTTATGACAACCTGCGGCCATGTGAACTGCTTTCAGCAGTAACCCCATTCCACATAGTCCTACACCATTTTCCACGTGAATTGAAGCTACTCCTTACCTGTTCCCGACGATTTGATGACATATCCCATGGAAATGTTGACTCAGTACTCCACGTTCACAACCTCCGGTGGTCATGGCAACAACTCAACAATGTTGTTTTAACTATGCCCGCGTCTTCGTGCCATGTGCCACATCTCCACGCCAAATAACACTTGTTGTAACCACATACCTAATGATCTATAGAACCACAGACCCGTGGCCTCTAACCTTGGTGGTCTCAAACTTCTCTGACATGTTGATTGAACCACATATTACACATTGTCATCCTTGTCATGCAATATCACCAGACCACATGGTTTCCACCTCCACAATGTATAAAAGCCATATTTTTTGTTTTAATATATATTTGCCATCAGAATTTAACATATATGTTTGCAATATGGTTTGACACCATATCTTTGATGCTTTGTTGGAAAGTTAACTCACATCCTCTGGCAGTCATGGCCATTAACTCCGCCACCATGTGCCTCGACCTTTGTGCCATGTGACTAGACTGGGATCCACCATGTATGAACGTGTTTATACTTTGTTATAATTATACACCATAGTTTATAACCGTTTTCCATAGGTTTTGATTTACTCCGCCATATTGCATATTCCCCATAGGTTCATTAAATATTCTACCACCATGGTTTGATAACGTAAGTCTTTGCGCCCACCTACCATATAGTTAAATGGTTTGCATAACATATCTATCGTTTGCGCCCACCATGGTTTTCACACATAGTTTGAACCTTCAACATGTTTTAGCATTAAGAAGAATGTGCACCTTTAATTTCATATATGGTATGTCATATGGTTTACAAACCATAGGTTTGTAGCTGTGCCACAAACTTAGTAATGCACCCATGACTTATAATATGAATCTTTAACCAACCAAAACCCAAAATGTCACCATTCACCTCGAGATATGCACCAGAGATGAAATTTGACCTCTTAACTTTACCATTGCCATTTGTCAAATTGTGTGAATGGCACATGTCCATCAAGGCCCCTTTTCATCTGTTCACCATAAAATTCAACGAGCATTTTCTCCATCGTACGGAGGCCAAATGCGAATCCATCGATACCACTAGAATTAGTACGTCTATCTCTTCAACTTGGCATTGATTTCGCGAGAAAATGGGATGTTAAAATTCTATACTTGTCAAGAACAATTTTTCTACCTAGGTCCATCTTAGACTTCAAACATATAGAAAATTTTGACTTCACTTAACAAGATCCATTTTGGATCAATAGTATAAGTACTTCTATGAAATAAAATTTAGAATAACATCATTTATATTAATCGATGAATACACAAGTTCACATTACAATTGTAAAGATAATCTGTGGTGATGTAAAATTATAAGTGCAGACACGAACGAATTCCTCTAGCCCGATAACAGGTATGGCCACAATAGATACATTCTATGGGATATTTCCTTAGGTTAGAATCAATCAAGACGACCTACCTCTTGGTCGCTTGTCCTACCTGATGGTGTCCTCACTTGCTTGCTCCAACAATCTCTCGCTTCCTTCTTCAAGTTCCTGAAATAAGTAAACAACAACAACACACAAACATAATAATAGACAAATTGCAATTAAACTTACTTTATGAGTCAAGAAGCATCAAGACACAAATATGCAATATTACAAAACATGTAGGAAATCAATTTATAGTTGCATATATTAATATCAAAGAGAGATTACAAGAATTCATCTTGGTATGGTAGTCTTCCTTTGACAAGACCAGATTCTCACACACTTTTGCTAACATTCCATAATGGCTTCAAATGATAATAGTTTAAAGGAATTTCCCTTTATAATTCACTCCAAACCCAAACACACTTCTCCCTCGCACAACTAGATGGCTACAACTAGTAATAGCTTGCTTTTCTAATCAAAATAGTATACTCACACTCAACCAACACTCTAACTAGCTTGTGCTTGGGAAGAAGGGAGGTTTATATAGGAAATATGGATGGGATATGGATCC
>APFE031210438.1:683741-716172 GCA_000404065.3 Pinus taeda | reverse complement strand
GGATCCCGCATGGGTAGACGCCATGGTGGAGGAGTATGATTCTATTGTCAGAAACAGTGCATGGGAGATTGTTCCTAGACCGGAAGGGAAATCAGTGGTGGTTTCGAGATGGATCTACAAAGTTAAGCAGGCAGCTGACGGGAGTGTGGAGAAGTACAAGGCAAGATTTGTTGCCCGAGGATTTTCACAGATTGAGGGGATCGATCATGAGGAGACCTTGCACATGTCGCAAGGTATTCTTCCATACGGACGATTCTTGCTCTCTCAGCGCAGATGGGATGGCACATTCATCAGATGGATGTGAAGACTGCGTTCCTCAACGGAGTCATTGAGGAGGAGGTGTACATTGAGCAGCCCGAAGGCTTTGAAGTCTTCAGCAGCGATTCGCATGTGTGCAGGCTCAAGAGAGCGCTGTATGGGTTGAAGCAAGCACCATGTGCTTGGTACACACGAATAGACAGCTATTTCACAGGACTTGGATTCTCCAAGAGCGAGGCGGATCCTAACCTATACCAGATTGTGGTGGAGGGTAAGTTACTTATCATTGTACTGTATGTTGATGATTTGATTCTAACGGGTGATGAGCTGTTGATACTGTCATGCAAGAAGGATCTTGCTACAGAGTTTGAGATGAAGGACTTGGGCCTCCTTCACTATTTCCTAAGATTGGAAATATGGCAGCGCAGTGGTGGACTGTTTGTTTCTCAGGGCAAGTATGCTCGGGAGATACTGGAGAAGTTCAACATGCATGGCTGCAAGCCTGTTGATACTCCTCTTCCTGGAGGTTGGAGGAAGGAGGATGCCACTTCGGGAGAAGAAGTGGATGCCACTGTTTATCGACAGTTGGTGGGGTGCTGATGTATTTTGTCAATACACGACCTGATATATGCTATGCAGTTAACCAGCTTTCACAAGCTATGGTTAAGCCTACCAAGCTCTTCTGGAAGGCGGGCAAGCATGTATTGCGCTACTTGAGAGGCACATCGGGATATGGTTTGTGTTACAGACAGGAGGATGAGGTGAAGCTATGTGGCTTCACGGATGCAGATTGGGCAGGGAGCCCAACGGACAGAAAGAGCACATCAGGAGGGGTCTTCAGTATTGGATCGACAGCAGTTCCTTGGTACAACAGGAAACAAAGATCCGTGGCACTCAGTTCAGCGGAGGCCGAGTATATGGCAGCAAGTTTGGCTGCATGCGAGGCTATATGGATGAGGAAGATCCTAGTTGGTTTGTTCGCTTCTCATTTGGATCCTACTGTGATTTACTGTGATAACCAGACTTGCATTAAAATCTCAGCTAATCCTGTATTTCATGATAGATCTAAACATATTGACATCAGGTACCATCATATCAGAGACTGTGTGCAGCAAAGGATCATGTTACTTTCGTACATTCCAACGGAGGATCAGGATGCTGATATTCTGACGAAGGCTCTCACCAGGAGCAAATTCGAGTACCACCGAGGCAGAATAGGGGTTGCTGATAATCCATATCTTGTCGAGAGGGAGTGTTGAGATTGCAACAAGATGATGGAGCTTAGTGAAAAGAGTCGCCTTCACTAAGTGGGCCCGCAGGCTATTTTTGGCGCAAGTCTATTTTTAGACTATGTCTATTTTTAGACATATGGATCATGTCTATGGATTGCAGGTTGCTGTTTATGGATGATTGATCAAGTTGGGAAAAATAGATGGACTTCTATTTTTAGACCACTCAAGCGGAGTGACTGCTCAGTCTAAATATAGAACAGTCAAATATTATTAGCTCATAATAATATTTAGACTATAAACTTTGTCTTATTCTCTTGGAGCACTTCAGGATGAGCTACGGATGTGGTACATGCAGATCCCAGAAGGAAATACGTGGTTACCTATGGGATGACTAATATTTCCATGCAGGACTTCAGTTAGAACTCAAGTGAGTTGAGTTTAGTGGACTGGAGGTGCAGTTGATGGAGTTGTGTTCAGTTTAGCTTTGTTAAACTGGTTGTATTTAGTCTAACTGGAAAATAGACTAGAGATGAGTTGGGTGAATTAGTTATTAATTAATTCACAAGTTATTAACTCATAATACAACTAATGAATACATCAGTTAACTCAGTTGCATGTCAGTGCATGTTCAGTTCAGCAGGGACAGGTGTTAGAGAATCAGATTGCTATCAGTTGTGACTATAGTTGTGCATGATGATTTGCACAATCAGTGGGATTGAGTATGCCAATGAGGATTGCGTGGTATATCCAAGGGAAATACGAATTTGGATTATTCATTCATCAGTATTCTCATGCATGATTGCGCAGTTGAGGCAGGCAAGAAGTGGAAGAGATTTGGAGATCAGATCTGAGCTGTATTGTGTGTAACAGAGGTGGAGATACTTGTGAGAAGTATTATGCTGTGTAATGTTACATGACTCAATCATTAATATACAGATAGTTGGGGTTTTTAGCGAGATGCTTTCCCCGGGATACATACTGTGTTAATGTGTGAATGCTCTTGATGTTTTATTGTTATTGATGCTGCTATATTGATGATCAACGTAGAGGAGCTTATGTATTGTGTATGTTTTCCGCAATAGTACATGATCAGGATAATCTCCATTGAATATGTGTTAAATTATTCAAAATTTCTACACCCAAAATCCTCCCAAGCACAAAGTCAGCCTCCAACAAGATTGCCTTCAAGGCAACTTCAGAACTTCGATCTTTTGCAGCTTCGCTCTAGAAATTTGGCCCTACAACTACTCAGAATTTCAGCCCTACGATTTTAGCCTCCTGCAACTACATCTACACAAAAAATATTAACTTCACTTGTGTGGACAAAGAGAGAGAGAGAGAGAGAGAGAGATTATCCCAAGAAATTTTGATTCTTCCTTCCTTTCTTTGCCCTTCTAGCTATTCTTCCCCTTCGCTACTTGTTTCTGGCAAAACTAGTGTCTTTTCGATCAACTAGCCCTCTAGGTTTGGCAGCTACCCTAGAAACAACAATTCAAAGTAATTCAACGATTTCCTCTATGCATAATAGATAAGAGAAAGATGAGTGGACCAACCTGGAACTTCCGCTTGATCCCTTGCTCGATATTTCTCCCCCTTGACAGAGCTTGCAACTCCTCTTTGTACTTATCCTACTTGAAGAGTACCTGTAGAAACATAGTAGCAAAGAACCATCAAAGCATCTTGATCTATTGTAACATAAACACTACAAAATCATATGTATAATGAACATACAATGGAATTCACAAATAATAACATTCACAAGTGCACAATTATATGGAAGAAAAGTTGAAGAACTTTATTAAATAAAAGGGAGAATTACAACCCAGTTGTCTAATCCAGCATCATCCTCCCGGCATCAATCCCTCTTCAACTCATGAAATAGAAAGATCATACCAACAATACAATGCTCTTATTTCAAACACAAACTATCAGCACTTCCTTACAATTCACAATATTCCAGCCTCTAGATCTCTTAGATGAGGGATCCATTTATAGATTTGTGCAAGGGTGTGGGTCATCTCTGGGGTTTTGATTAGTGTCATTCCACTTGTTGCATTTGGTTCCACTTGGAGATTTCTTGGATCTCTTACTCATCCTAGGGAAAATTCAAAGAGGCAAGTGTCATAAGAGAAGTTTCTAGAAGATTCCATGAGCATCCACTTAGCAAACTATCTCGGACATTTGTCCATCCTCACCCATAGCACCCTATAGAAGGCCTAATTAGTATGCATCGCACCTGGCTAGTGTAGAAGTCAGTATGCATTGCACCCTGATAGTGGAGCAGTCAGTATGGTCCAGTTTAGGCTAATTCTGGATGGTTTCTCAGGTGGAACATTTTGGGGATGATGTAATCAGATGACCATGTTCTTTTAGGGTCTGAAGCAACTCTTTTAGGGGTTGAAGAGCCCTAGTTTATTGACATATAAGATTGGGGTTGAAGTTCCCAAATATTTCTATAACATTTGCCCCCTAAAGCATGAAGTCATAAATCTTGATGTCGGGTGAAATGCTTTATCATGAGGATCCGAGGTTTCGAACTAGAAGGCGACCTGTATAAGATACAATACAATATATCATCATAATATAATTTTCATGATCTAGCTAAGGCAGGCATTTCCATGCTCATCTTTATAAATTCATTTCATATACATAGAATAGATAGTCATCTGCAGTCGTAGACTGGTGATTCTTCAGATGTAGAGTCATCATCCTTGGCTCAGATGACCATTTGTGTAGCTTCTTGTGTACATTGATGTCTTTATATCCCTGAATATATCACAGCTTGGATGGGTGAAACTAGATCTAGGGTCTTCAAACTCTTTTAATCTTCGCTTGATGTACAAGTCAATCCATGTGAAGATATGTTTTGAAGTCGAACATGGAAAGACATCGCCTGATTACCAGCCAATAATGTGAGTTGTTAACAGGTGCGAGAGGAATCACCGATAATGATAATGACCCTCAATGTACTACAGTACAATTCACGTGGTGTGAATTTATGATCCAATGTCGAACACCACGCAAAATCTTTCGGTCGAAGGTCATTGATGTCAACCTGTCGCCAGAAGTGAGAAACTTGTCATTGAGGCATGCAAGCTTCAAAGCACTGAAAGGGGTGTTTCTAATTCAAATTCTTGGATAAAGAGCTAATGTTGAAAAGAAGTGACTCATCGTAGGAGGGCCTTGATGTATCCCACATCTACTACGTGAAATGAAGCAAATGATTTATGGAGATGAAAACGATCTGACGACACAAGGTTCATGAATGGTGGTCATGAAAAGATGAAGGTTGGAGGTATTGCAGTGGATGAGGCATTAACTAGATTGTGGTTTCTCAACTGAATGACTTCTCTTGAACACATCAACAACACTGAGATGGATTGGTAGTGTTAACCCCAAAAGATGGATGGTGTGGAAGACTAATGGTTAGATGACCGGTGAACGAAATAACCCAACCCGACTTAATAATGGTGATGGAGTGAAAGTGTCATGTTCAAGAGCGACCTACTACCATAAGTTTCTTCAAGTTTCTTCCCTTTTTCCCCAGTGATTGTTGAATAGTACCTCTTTATTTTTTTCAATATTGAGGAGGATAATATATGCTTGTTCTATAATTTGCCCTTCGGGGAAACCTGTCGCTATGTTTTAACGAGTCTAGCGACAGTGAAACTCGGTCTTGTCTAGAATGGACAAGTTTGTCGCTATTGTTTTAGCGAGTTAAACGACAAGGATAACTTGGTCCTTTCATGTTTAGAGAGTGTAAAAAGGGACGAAAAGAAAAATCCAGAAGTTATTTTTCATAGAATAAGTTGTTAAGTCCAAAAAAGGATAAAATAATACAAAAGGGATGACTTTTCCGATCACTTTAACGAGCCAAAAAAGACAAGCGCTCGAACTTTTTCATGAGATAATCCCTCAGGTCCAAAAAAGATTAAAATATACAGGAGGGATGACATTTCCAATCACTTTAATGAGCTGGAAAGGCTGGTGCTCGGCAATCTTTTCATATTTAACGAGTCTGAAAAGGGTTTAAAGGAGACTCGATTTTGAGGAACGAGTGGTATCTAGGGTAGTAATTAGTTTCGGGTAATCTTGGAACTTCTCGAAACATGGTGAATTTTGTGAAGAGGTTGGCTAACAAGACCACTCATCACAACTATTCCTCAAAAAGGGTAAACAACCAAGTGGAAGCGTATGATCAGCCAAAAGAATGGAGGTGATGGGAGGTACACAACCAAGGCTCAAAAGGTTGATAGTCATGGCAATCACAAAGGTTAATTACTCCAAGTGGGTTCATTTTTTAATGAGCTTGAACCATGGGGGAACTATGCTCGATGGAGGGTTTATTTTTTAACGAGCTCAAACCATGGGGAAACTATGCTCGGTGGTGGGTTTATTTTTTAATGAGCTTAAACCATGGGGGGACTATGCTCAGTTTTAGTTTTCTTTTTATGCAAGCTCTAAAATAAAAATCGAAAAAGAAATCGAAAAAAGAAGAAGAAGAAAAAACTAAATCTTGAAACGAAAAACTAAAAGGATAGAAAATGAGAAATCTAAAAAGCTAGAAAATGAAATTGAAAAAAGTTTGCATGCCCCCGGCATGATGAAAAGGAGAGTCTCCAGTAGCCATATGGAAACTTCCGAGGTTAGGTAGGATGGTTTTATCCACAGAATAGAAAAAACACTTCCTTAGCTTTCTTCATAGAATAGACAAAGGTGAGTGGTGTGTCAGACCAATCACATAACCTACAGGGAAACCATGTTAGGCAAGATGGTTTCATCTGCAGAATAGACAAAGCACTTCCTTGGCTTCGTCCACAGAATAGGCAAAGGTGAATGGTGTGTCAGACCAATCACATAACCTACAAGGAAACTTATCTTTTCAACTAGGTTCGTCTATAGAATAGACAAGGGTGCATGCCCTCTAAGCTTCGTTACATTCACTAGACTACTCATGTTTATCAGGTGGATGGAATGAAGGTTCTTTTATGAGATCAAGTGAAAGACTTGACTGGAATTTTACGAGATCTAATCAAAGACTCGACTTGGAACTTTTCTCTAGGGGTCCTTGTTTCATTTTTTAACGAGGTTGACACAAGACAACGAACTCTCCTTGTAGACCCTTGGTTTCATTTTTTAATGACGTTGACAGAAGACAACGAACTATCCTCGAGGGAGCTGTTTCATTTTTTAATGAGGTTGACACAAGACAACGAACTATCCTCGGACCCTTGTTTTCATTTTTAACGAGGTTGACACAAGACAACGAACTATCCTCGGCTTCCTTCGATCAAAACTCATAAGTGGTCATGAAGGAAAGATCTGGTTCCACTGCCCCCAGTACATAGTGTGCAACATCACTGAATTGATCGTCAGTCAATGTAGGTATGGAACAGGTTGCCACATAATTAACCCATGGCTGGGATGATACCATTGGTATAAATGGACCATTTAGGGATGATGGTTGACTAGGAGTTATATTTGGACCAGGAAATGAAAGCCGATCAACAGTGACAATCCCGCCTTCATGCGGGAAACAAATCACTCGAAAGAGTGTTGAAAAAATAGCTCCCATGTGATAAACATAGTCATGCCTAGGAAGCAAATTGTAATCTAAAGGTCCTGGGACTACCATCACGTTCAGATAAACGGTTTTCCCTCCCAAAGTAATAGGTAACTGAGGGAGGATTCCTAATGGTTGACTGGTTCCTTTGTTAAAGCCCAACAAATTCTATGTAACAGGCACAAGCGGTGGTGAACCAAGCGCTTGCCAAGCAGTTGAGGAAAGGATACTCACTGATGCTCCCTCGTCTATAATCGTGCCAGGTACAATCATTTTACAAACTTGTACTATGATTTGGAAAGTGTTGAAGCCCCAAAAATCGGGTCTACAACAAGGGGTATACCCACCCGCTCTGGACCTTGGTTAGCAGCTCCTTTTCCATTTGGTATAGTGGGTCCCACTGGGGATATGGGACCAGTTTCCCAATTTATGTGTGTGTGTGTTGAGAATTGATATTTCCTTTCTAATAATTTCTAAGTAAAATTCTTTTATTCTAAATCTAATGTAATTGTAATCTAATAAACAGAAATATCTAATTCTAAAACTAATCCGGGATTTAATCTTTCAGTTATGTGATCTAAAATGATTTCAAATGACAATTGGTAATAAAGATCATTCAATTGCTATGAGAAAAGAATTCAATAAAGATAAACCATTCCGTATAAAAAGTTAGACGAAACAGTTGTGGAAAACATATCGCATAATAAGTCACTCATATATTAAGAA
This sequence comes from Pinus taeda, assembly GCA_000404065.3. NCBI lineage: Eukaryota > Viridiplantae > Streptophyta > Pinopsida > Pinales > Pinaceae > Pinus > Pinus taeda. The sequence goes on along the minus strand of APFE031210438.1, from coordinate 708,393 downwards.
TAAATAAATAGCTATCACAGTACAGAAGTGCAAAATGATAACTCAAGCATTCATATATAAATAAGTGAATATGAATATCACCTTAGCACATAAGCAGAAATAGTTAAGAGGTAAAAGTACCATTTATAACTAGTTATACTCATGAGCTTCAGCAATAATGATCTATCTCTTCTTAATCCAACATCCACTAAGAGTACAAAAGTGCAACATCAGTAGTAGATATTAAATGCAGATATCAATAAATCCTATTCCGTTCATTCATCAAAACCTCCTCGAAGGGTGCAAAAGTGCATGCTCTGAGGACAAGCTTTTGACAAATTTCAAGACCCTTCTCTAAATGCATGAGAGGAGTTTAAATACTAGTAACTAAATCTAAAAATAATTTATTACAAAAATGTAGGATGCAATTTAAATGACCGTCCTCATTTCAGGAAAAAATAAAGCAAAATTAAAACTAAAACTGAATCTAAAACTAAAACTGTCAACTAACTATCTATGTATTTGTTCCTTATAGTCGCAAGCATTCAGCATTTGCTTGAGGAGAGTTGGCTGGCCAACTTCCAACTTTAGCTGTCCTATGAAAACGGAATTAGCAAGTGCTAGCGCCATCTTCTCGGCAGAGTTAATGATACATTTGAGAGTCATGCATTGGCTGTGTGGTTTTACCAAGTATGTCTAGTAAGAATCCCAATTTAACTTGGTTAACCTTTTGATGGACTCTGCTCTCTCTTGAGCCTTATGTCTCCAGCTTGTCTATAGGTGTTGTGCATTTGGTAGATATTTACATATCACTTGAGAATATCCCTGATAAATACCATTGGTTTTCGAATTCAAGTTTTGCTTTTCATCTTTAGTGTTCTTTCTTACAATTTCCTGGGCTTATAGGCGACTGAGTGATTAGAGGCTTTCCTTTTCGAGGGGTTTTTCCTGGCAATGCGTGATTAGCACTAGGCGCTAATTTCGCATCGGAAACTGCCTCCATTTCTCGATCTAGGCTTCCCTGGTGCAATTTTCGCCTCTTGCGTGTTTTTTGTTCGAGGATATAAAGCTTAAATTTTGTGAAAATAATGACTCTGTGAGTTCTTGGTTCTGAGCTTTAAATTCTCTTTTTGTGATATCAGCATTATCCAGTACCTATTTGACCATGTCCGTGTATGGAATAATTTTGGGCCTTGCAGCTATCCGGTGCAAGAACGAACATGATAGTTCTGTAATTGATGCCTCAGAAAACCTGTGTGAGCCTGTAGTGGTTGTAAGCTCCATTATCTTGGGATTTTCTTCCTCGAGTAGACTGTACATGCCTTCCCAAGTATTAATACCGACATCTTTGTTATAGGTGGTGTCTGTGTACAAGGGCATCATCTCTTTATCTTCAGAACTTGGAGCTTTACCTTTCTTTCCCATAATATCCTGAACACTGCTATGTATACTTCTCTGCTCTTCGCTCCTGTAGTTTAAAAATGAGGCAATAGTAAAGATAAGGAAAAGGTGACGGGAAAGCTTTAAATTCTGAAAACATATAAAATATATCACCCTATGTGAAATGGCTCTTCGATCAGATCAAAACCATACTTCATTAATGATTGCCAACTAACTCATTAATTAATATTAACGCGCATAACCGGGCATCGGTTTATGGAAAAAGATTTTTCGAACAATGAGCCTTGTAGATCTGTGATGAGGCAGTTTTGCGATTTCTTTGCAATATCACAGATCATAATATCGCAGATCACAATATCACGGTATCGTTGCGTGTGGAAATCATCCATTAACGTGTTTTCTATGAAATGCGATCTGCGAGACTCACTATCACATATCGACGGTTTGAGACATTTCACCTTAAGTGATATTTGAGGCATGTGATGCGATGAGTATCTTTTAATGTGTGCTTTTGCATCGCGATTTCACAATCTTAGAATTCCTCTTGTAGGAAGGCATCCATTACCTCTTTGTGATGCGACACTCTTTATTGAGAAAGTGGATTTATTCGAACTTATCATAAAACTTAAGTCTTTTTAGATTTGTCGGGTATTCTCCTAAGTTTATGATAGTAAGTTTTATTCAAAGAGGGAATACGAGCGCTAAATATTTTTGAATAAGGGTCCCCACTTATTCAGTTTTAGTAATAAAACTAAATAAGAAGGGGGGTTGTTGCTGGCCACAACAAAAAGTCACATAGGAAGGAAGGCAAGATCCTGCCAGTCGATTCCAATCAAAGGAAGTGACTAGACTACTTAGAAGGGGTACCATAGAAACAAGAGAATTAACCCCTTGAGTTACGAGAACTGGAGGATTTTCCTCCTGTTTTGATGGAACAGGTGGATTTCCCCCAAGCTCATTTGAATCTGAGGAAACAAAAGGAACTTGAGTGGTATGATTTTCACTCTCTTCAGGAAAGGTACGATTAGCTGAAGGTGAAATCGGGTCAGTTGTTACTTTGACCTATTGATTTTGGTCAGGTATAGACTCATAGGATTCACTTTCAGAGAGAGTGGTTTTGACCAATGGTTGATTCTAGTCAGTTGGTTCGTCAACTAGTGAAGGATTTAGGGAGAGTTTCCTATAACCAGATGGAAGTCGCTACGGTGAAGTAGGATGGTTATCCAACAACCTTTTGGCTTCATCCAAATAGGGACAATGGTGAAAGGCGTGAATCCCTTCACATAACCTACATGGAAGCTTAACTTTTCCCTTTTGTCCATGAACTTTACTACCACTAGTTGATGGTGTGTTACCAACATAATCTCCAGATGTTGATGACAAGGGATGGTGTGAACAGGAAGACCATTCTTTCAAGATCCGAGGGAAGTAAGGACAATTTCGATGAATATGGTCTTCTGCACAAATTATGCATGGATATTTGGCTTTTTGAGGATTAATGGATGGATTTCATCAGATGTTTCATTCAGAGCAATGGTTTCTTGGTTTCCCCCTTGTTGAATTGGCTTCTTCTTCTTCTACTTCCCTTTCTTCTTCTTCTTATTCACTTGGTTACTAGTATCCATACTTTCACCAAGCGAACAGGAAGAAGGGGAGGAAGAAACAAACAAGGAAGAAGGCAAAGGGTCAACTTTTGGATCAACTGGAGGTTGATTTCGTCCAATTGGAGGTGTACTCAATTTCAGTAAGGTCTCGACATTTTGAACCGAGGTTGAAAACAACCATACTGGCAAGCCAATGGTAAATCCTGGAGGGGAAAATGTAGCCATATAAGGCGCACCAATATTTCCGAAAGAAGGAAAAGGACAAGGATTCCCATCAAAAGGAATTCCTTGATCGGTGGAATCCAGATTTGTCACCATATGTTTCAACCTAAAATCAACTAAGGAATGGGGATGTTATTCCGATTTCAATTAATTTTAATGATGTTTTGACACAACTTTTCTTTTTCAGTTTTTAAGAGTCGAAAAAAAGCTAAATATGACTCTAGTCCCCTTCGATTTTTAATGATCCTGAAGTGACAAGTGCTCAGATGGACCTTTTCTTATAAAGAGTCGAAAAGGAATGAAAGTGACTACGCTGGAAAATCTAGATAGAGGGATTACCAAACCAATCACAAAACTGCAATATACACCTTGTTGATAAATTAAAGAGAAATTACCAAGGACTTATGTATGGTTGTCAATCTTCCCGAATGTTGTGTTCAGTGCATTACGATCGATAGGGTGGTAGACACGGCTTCCTATGGATAAAGGATGTAAGCCTATTGTGGTATCCCAATATATACGCGACGATATGGGGAGCACAATTCCGTGCTAGTACTTGTCATATCAAGGAGGAGGAATCACCCAACCTTCGATGAAAACGATAGTTACTCGTTTTTACGATGTCGAAACGCGTCTCTAGCCTAGACTTCTAGACGTGTTGCGTTAGGTTCCAAAGCATTGTTAGGTTCATTGAGATTTATTTTAGAGTTTATCTTGTTTAAAGATTTCCTTTTAATGGTTCACCATGTGATGCTGATTTAAAATTCCTAAAATGCAATCTACAGTGATAATAAATCGTTGTTTATTTTGAGTAATGAAAATCCTAGCTACTAAGGAAAGAAGATTTCAATTCTTTCAAACAAAGAGCAAAGAGCACACACTAATGCCTTTCCTAAATCATTTTTCACACACAAAAATAAATGCAAATGCAAATGCATGTATTTGTTTTTCCTTCTCCTTAATGTAAAAATGCCAAAAAGGAAAACCAAATGTAGCAAAGATCTGAAATATTTCTTTCAAAATGGCATTTCAACAATTTCTTCTTCAAAAGAGAAAGGAAGACTAAACGCCACTTTTCAATTTTGAATGAAAAAATTATTTCGACACTTCGAATATCAACAAATCAAACCAAATTCATGATGAAAATCTCAATTGACTATTCAGGGAAGGAAGAATCAACAACACTTCTCTTTTTGGCACAAAATGACAGTTACGACACTTTTTTGTACCAAAGCGACAGATCGATTTAAGCAACTTTTCGACAAAGGATTGTAAATGATGCACAAATACATAAAAACATTTACTAATCCTAATCAATGGAGGCTGATCTATGTGATGCAAGTAGGCTTCAGTAAGGAAGTATTGTTCATAAGCTGAAAAACAACTAAACAAGACAGAAAACAAGGACAAAAACCCCAAATTTCTAGAATGGAAACAGGTTCAGTCAGTCATCACACCTAGGCTTCACAGAAATAGGGATGCATCGCACTTTACACACTCTAGAGGTGTGATGCATACTGGGTCATAGTGATAGACAGTGCGATGGGCCAGGGAGCGCAACTGAAATGGGTTTTGGCTCAGATAAGGAGCTGCTTTCAGTAAGTTAAGCTGAGATATGATGGAAAATAAAGAGAAAAGTATAGAGGCAAGTCGTGAGAGGTTACTGAGCTACCAAAAGGGCATCTAGAATGCTTGTAAGTCCAATGTTTAATTCATAAACTAAACCAGAGATTGACTGAAGCAGCATTCATCTACTATGCAATTGCAGAGCAAGAGCAGTTCGAAGGCTACCTAGCTGACTTCAGGCTCTGTCTATAGTTTATAAAATAAACAACAACAACAAACAAACATCTATTCGATCCCCAGTGGAGTCGCCATTTTGTTTTTGGGAAAACTAGTGTCTTTTTGATCGATTAGCTCTCTAGGTTTGGCAGCTACCCTAGAAATAATAGTTCAAATTAATTCAAAGATTTCTTCTATGCACAACAAATAAGAGAAAGATGAGTGGACCAACTTGGAACTTCCACTTAATCCTTTGCTCGATCTTTCTCCCCCTTGACAGAGCTTGCAACTCCTCTCCATTTTTATCCCGCTTAAAGAGTACCTATAGAAACACAGTAGCAAAGAACCATCAAAGCATCTTGATCTATTGTAACATAACCACTACATAATTAGATGTATAATGAACATACAATGGCATTCACAAATAATAACATTCGTAAGTGCACAATTATATGGAAGAAAACTTGAAGAACTTTATTAAATAGAATGGAGAATTACAACCCAGTTGTCTGATCTAGCATCATCCTCCCAGCATCAATCCCTCTTCACTTCAGCAAGATCACACCAACAATAAAATGCTCTTATCTCAAACACAAACTATCATCACTTCCTTGCAATTCACAATATTCCAGCCGCTAGATCTCTTAGATGGGGGATACATTTATAGATCTGTGAAAGGTTTTGAGTCATCTCTGAGGTTTTGATTAGTGTCATTCCACTTGTTGCATTTGGTTCCACTTGGAGATTTCTTGGATCTCTTACTCATCCCTGGGCAAATTCAGAGAGGCAAGTGTCATAAGTGAAGTTTTTAGAAGATTCCATGAGCATCTACTTAGCAAACTATCTCGGACATTTTTCCATCCTCACCCATCGCATCCTATAGAAGGCCTAATTAGTATGCATCGCACCTGGCTAGTGTAGAAGTCAGTATGCATCGCACCTTGATAGTGGAATAGTCAGTATGGTCTAGTTTAGGCCAATTCTGGATGGTTTCTTAGGTGGAAGTTTTGGGAAATGATGTAATCAGATGACCATGTTCTTTTAGGGTATGAAGCAACTCTTTTAGGGGTTGAAGAGCCCTAGTTTATTGACATATAAGATTGGGGTTGAAGTGCCCAAATATTTCTATAACACTACTATAGATCGAAATTGTGATGAGTAAGTGTACCAAATGAGGTCGATCTCCTTGTATTTATAGCCTCCCCTAAGGGTTGAATACCCTTCCCTTACACCAACTTGTCCTTGACATGGAGAAGTAAATGGCTTTTTCTTGAAAAAATAAATATTTTTCTTTGTTAAAATGAGTCCAATGGGACTATAATACATGACATGATTTCTTCTTTGTCTTAGAAAGACCTAGAAAGGCTTAGAAGCATGAAGAACATTATTTTCACCTAGACTTGAGCATGAAACCCATGCTTTAAATTATAAAAATAATAATAATAATAATAAAAATAATAAAAATTAAAAAAAAAAAAAAATCACTATACAAAGTATACAATGTCGTGATTGAAAATAGGTCATTATGAATATCGAAACTAGTTACAATTTCCAATGCTCCCTCTTAGCTAGGGAGGTACTCATAATCCGATCACATGGTGCAAGGAATCTCAATCTTGAAGCATTCTCCTAAGAAGAGTCAGATTGATAAGCCATCTTTATCAATCATCTATATCATTACCAACATTATCCTTGAAGTCCTTAACTAGACAAGCTCATTTTCTTTCAAGAGAATTATGCTGAGAGGATTTACGTGAGGTGCCACATTACCTCTAAGGTGCATGCCCCATCTAGATGTTTACCAGGCATGTCCTTTTAGGACTATTCTTATCTTGGATTTCCAATCCTAAATATTGAAAGAATATATATCCTGTTGAACTACTCTCATCTTGGATGCCCTACCTCATCTCCAAAGAGTATCAGTCAGCAACTTCTTTTCCTAGATTCTACATTCCATAGGAAGTTTCATTCTCATATGCTTATCCAATCCTCCAGAATTCATTCTTTCTTTATGGTCTTCACTAAGACTTACGGCTGTTAGTCCTGGTCTAGTAAATGACCCATAAAGATAAGAACTATCAACCATCACTCCCTCTAAATTAGGGAAGGTATGTCTGCCAAACCAAGCTTATCTCTAAAATACCCAGGCTTCTTGTTTGGAAATGATTTAGTCATAATATATTCTACCCAATCATTAGTAGGTATATAATGCAACTCCATGACCCCATCTCGTACTAGGCTTTTGATGTAGTGGTACTTATTATTTATATGCTTCATCCTAACATGAAACATCAAGTCTTTTGTGAATATTATATAACTTTCATTGTCACAATGTATATGTGTAGAGCTAAGCGGTCCTTCAAAAAAATATGATGGTAACTTCCTGAGCCAAACAACTTCCCAATAGACTTCACTTACAGTAACATACTCAACTTCAACAATACTCAAAGCAATTATTTCCTTCTTTCTTCTCATCCATGAGACCATGGGAGACACTAGGCTAAAGCATCCACCTATTGTGCCTCTTCCATATGTCTCATATCCACCCAAATATGAATTTGTATGTCCCATGATTTGGATTTCATTACCAATATACCAGAGGCAATGATGTATGGTTCCACAAAATATATTAGAATATGCTTGGCTGTAATCCAATGATCATATTTTGGATCCATCTTAAATTGACTAAGGACATTCATTGCAAAACAAATGTCAGGTCTTGTATTTACCATATCAAGGACTCAATCAACTGTTTGTACCAAGTAGGATCCATCGGGCTAGAATATGAACTCCTCAACTTCTTTAAATTGGTAATCATAGGAGTCATCATGGGCTTGTTGTCCATCATGCCAAATTTATGAAGAATCTTGATCACATATTTACCTTGACGAAGATATATTCCTCCTGGATTCTGCCAATCTTCTAGTCCCAAGTAATAATGCATATTCCCAAGGTCCTTTATATCAAACTCAACTGCCAATGGCTTCTTGCATTCTTGAATTTTATTATCTACACATGTAACAAGTAAATAATCCATATACAAGACTATGATGATTGGCTCACCCTAGATGACCCTTATATATAGATTAATATTTTCATAACTCATATTTAAACCACATCTCAATAGGTATGCATCCATTCTTGCATAACAATCTCTAGGTGCTCGCTTTAAGCCATATAGAGCCTACTTCAGACTACAGACATGAGTATCCCTCTAATTTATTTCAAATCCTTGAGGTTTCTCAATGTAAACCTCTTCATCAATAGTCCCATTCAGAAAATCCATCTTAACATCCATTCGATGGATGTTCCATTCCATAGTAGCAGTCAAAGAAACAAGTGATCTTATTGTCATATATCTGGCTGTAGGAGAAAATGGCTATTCATAATCAACACCTTATTTCCGTGAGAAACCTCTTGCTAAAACCTTGTTTTGTATTTATCAATGCTCCCATCTGCAATGTGTTTTATCTTGTAAATCTATTTTGGGCTGACTATAGATTTATCATTTGGTCGAGGGACAATTTCTTAGGCACCGTCATTCATGATTGAATGTTATTCTTCCTACATTTCATTCCACCACTATTGATGTTTAGATGCATCTTCATAGGAGGAAGGTTCTGCTTCAATGAGATTTGACATATATGCAACATACCTAGAATACCTTTTTCATTTTTTACTTTCTCTTAAGGTCCCCTTTTTTGTGTGTCCTTTTTCTCCTTGTAGAGTAACTCTCAACCTAGCAAGCCTCTTTCAATTTTATGGGACAATTACTTGTTGCACAGGCTAACTAAGACCTTCAACATATTCTTGAGTAGATTTCAGATCTTGACCATCATTGTACCTTGAGATATCCTCAAAGATAGGAATCTCTTCTTCGTTAGAGTCAATTGGAACATCTTTTTATTTCATGTAAGCTATGCTTTCATCAAATATGACATCCCTGATTACTTTAATTTGAAGATCCTCCTTAGTATAGATTTTATATGCCTTATATGAAGCAATATATCCAACAAATATGTCCTTTAGACTAGTAGGATCCAACTTATTTCTCTTGTCCTTGGGAATACATATATACATAGGACACCCAAATATTCGAAGATTATCCACACTTGGATTCTTTCTTATAAATTCTTCTTCTGGGAACATATAGTTGAGAATATTGTGAAGACTTAAGTTCTGCAAGTAAACAACCATCACACATGCCTATCCCCATAGGAATTAAGGGAGATATTGATCATGTAGCATAGCCCTGACACATTCTTCAATTGTCCTATTATTTCTTTCGGCTACACCATTTTGTTCAAGATTGTAAGGAACAATAAGCTCCCTCTTAATCCCAACTTCCTTGTAGAATTTTATTGGCTCTTTGGAGGTTTATTCTCATTGTTATCAGACCCCAGAGTCTTGGTATTTCTCTTAGTTAGATTCTCCACTTCATTATTGAATTCTTGAAACTTCTGGAATACCTCATATTTGTTCTTAAGGAAGTATAGCCAATTTTTCCTTGAGAAATCATCAATTAAGGTCACATAATATTGATTCCCACCAAGATATTTTACTACCATATGTATACATAGATATGAGTGTATGAGATATAAAAATTCCTTAGATCTGGTATCACTTCTTGCAAATGGCTTCTTCACTTTCTTGGCTACAGCACATCCCTTATAGGTCCTTCCATGTTCTTCCTTGAATTCAGGGATGCCATTAACCATTTTATTTAAAGATGGAAAAGTATGGTAGTGAAGGTGTCCTCTATGCCATTGTTTGGTAGGACTCACCTCCAAGTGGACTAGGCTTGAGACAAAGGTTTAAAAATCTATATAATATCCCCTCACAAATCCCAATCACCTTAGTATTATCAATACTAGAGCCCTTACCTAAAAATAAAAAATTTCCATCAATAAAAGTAATTCTATCACCCTTATCCTCTAGACAAGAAATAGGAAGTAAGTTTTTCTTCAAACTTGGAACATAGAGAATATTGTTTATGTGAACTTCCACCAGACTCAAGCTCTAATGAAGTAGATCCAATCCATTTCAGAGGATAACTCTCCTTGTCTCAAAGTTTGATTGAATAAGAGGAGGTTCCTTTTGACAAAGTATGAATTTGACTGCATTCTCTTATCAAATTTCTAGAGGCACCACTATAAATAACCCATACATTCCCATCCTTGAAAGTGTCTGGTAAAGTAGAGAACAAAATTCCATCTATTACTTTCTTTTCTAGCTTGGATATGATCTTCAATATGAAATCCTTGATGGATGTTGTGAGATTCCAAAGAAATTTGAAACCCTTCCTTCTAACCCTTCCCAAAGTGCCAACTATGACTTGATCTTTAGTATCCTTCTTGTACCTTACCTCTAATACCATGTCAGAAAATTAGGAGACTTAGAGCTTATAGATATTTTCCTTAACTTGATAATTACTTCTTATTTGTGTTGGCCTTTTTTTACATTATTAGATCTTGTTCATCAAGCAATTACCAAAAAAATTAAGATCACAAGAAGACAAAGTATGTAAGATATAGGCTCCAAGCCAAGGAAAAAACACTCAGAGGGAAAACCCAAAAAAAAATACTTATCTTCTTAAAGAATCTTCTTACAATGAGACTTCCAAGACCCAAAGACCAAAGCCCAAAATCCTCCCAAGCACCAAGTCATCCACCAGCAAGATCTTCTTCAGCACAACTTCAAAAATTTGATCTTTTGCAGCTTTTCTTTAGACATTCAACCTTGCAACTTCTCCTCAAAATTTTGGCCCTACAATTTTGGCCTCCTATAACTGTAGCTACACCGGAACCCTAACTTTACATGTGTAGAAAAAGAGAGAGATATTATCCCAAGAAACTTTGATTCTTCCTTTCTTTCTTTGTCCTTCCATCTCTTCTTCTCCTTCGCTATTGTAGATTGAACTTGTGATGAGTCAGTGTCCCAAATGAGGTCAATCTCCCTGTATTTATAGCTTCCTTGAGGGGTCAAATAGCCCTCCCTTAGGCTAACTTGTCCCTGACTAGGGCTGACTTGGTCCTGAAGAAATAAACGGATTTTTCTTGACAAAATGAATATTTTTATTTTTTACAATGAGTCCAAATGGGACTACAATACATGACATAATTTATTCTTTCTTCTAGAAAGACATAGAATCATGAAGAACATGCTTTTGACCTAGACTTGAGCATGAAACTCGTGCTTTAACAATAACTATATAATAATATATAATAATATATATATATATATATATATAATAATATATTATATATATATATTATATATATATATATATATATATTATATATATATATATATATATATATATTTAATATATATATATATATATATATATATATCTATATATATATATAATAGATATATATTATATATTCTCTTTCTTTTTCTTTCTTTATACAAAGTATACAATGTCATGATTACAAATAGATCATTATGAATACTAAACATAATTACAATTTCCAACAAGGGGAACCCACAATCCTGCTAGGCCATAGATCATTCACCCTCACAATTGCACCATTGAAAATTGGTTTCCTATTAAATGAGGATTGTGCATGACAAAAGGTCGGGAATATGCAACAAATGTTTTGGGGAATGAGGTAATTTTTGGTTTGCAACAGTAAGGACCATAGTGAGCATGAGATAACATACCAAATCCAAAGGAGGACATCGTAATACTTGATTTGTTGGCTATAGTAAATGCCAAAGTGTTATGATTGTTTCTTCCAAACATCAATTTGTAATTTTCCTACTTTTGTGCATATACATATGACATAAAGTGTTTATGTTTTTTTTTCAATATGACATTTTTGTGGAAGGAAATTAAATCTATGCATTCATTTATAACATATGCCAAAATTAAATTTATCCTTTTTGTAACTATTTTGGGAGTATAAATAAAGAGAACATGTCATCAAACATATGAAATTTGTTATCAAGAATTTTGAGTTTTAGACACAAATTCTTCATCGTTTTTCTTATAGGAAATTTCATATGATGTAAAACATGCCCCCATGTTCTAAAAAACACCAAAAATAACTAAATGTGAAGGAATTTAAATATTGTTACAGAGGCCTATTCTCTTTGAACATCACATGACATCATTTGTTTAACTCATACCTTCTTCACATATTCATCTTCCCAACAAAAATATTTACAACCGTTGACACCATACAATCCATGCATAAAAAATAAACATAAAAAGAACATATAAATGGAAGAATGGAATTACCAATAGAAAATATATTGACCCAATCACTACTACTCTATCTTCATCTAGGAGCCAATAAAATGAATGATGCAGGATAAAATATCTTGGAAAAAACTGAAAAGACTTACAGAGACTTCACATATAACCAAAAAACTATCCTCTTTTGGATTTTCCAACACATGTTTTCAAACATCAAGTCCATACACATGCTTCTCAATATGTCCAAAATTTCGTTGATGCCATGTCTAGCATACATACATGTACCACATGTATGGAATGATACGTAGGCATTCTTACTCATCTATCTACTAGTGGACACATTTGTACTAGATGTCATAGAGAAATAATGGTCATCAGTTCTCCAAATGGAATAATATGGACCCCAATGACCAACCCACAATATCATTAGTACTTAATTGAGGATATTTTGATTTCTCAAGTTAACCCCATATTGCAAGTTAAGCATGCTCAAGGTTTACAATAAAAATACAATTGACACACTATTAATTTCCCACCACAACTTGTCTGAATAAAACCTTACTTACCACGTCACCTCTTAGATCTTGACATCTTGGTTATCAAGAGACATGTAGGAAAGGGGATTGATATTATTTTACATGAAAATATCTCATGTCATCAATGTATTTCTCTACAAGATGAAAATGGACGAATATTACAATGATGTCCAAATTGACCAAAACTTGCTTGTATCACTTCCAATTGATTGGAGCATTGTCTCCTCTCACCTCTATTCACTACCCACAAAAAAATTGCATTTCTTCCAATGAGGATCCAAATATCATGGATATAGTACACCATATTATTCGAAAACAAGAGTAACCAATGTCTTCCTTTGCATTTAGATTGTCTAATGCACAACGAGAAATGGAAAAAATAGAGTATTTATTCACACTACAAACAATTTTCCACCAAATAATATTTACTAGCTAATGATTGACTTGTCATCAATCAATAAGTAAATAATAGAGGGTTAATTCAACATGGTATTTCCCACTCTTTTCCAAACTAGGGATGCCCTACCTTATTAGTCATGCATGAATAACATATCACCTAATAGCTATTCAATACACTTAAGTAGATATCATGAGAATAAGTTTGATAGTCATCCCCAATTCAAGTACTACTGCCTCTATATTTTGATTGTGCACCATCAAAGTTAGGAGATACTACCCAACCAAAATTATAGAGTGTTTTGTGCCCATCTCAAAGAAATCCTTGTAGAAAAATTCATAAGAGGTGTCACACACTTCAAAGAAAAACTACCTAGGAATAAATATTTTTTTACCATATGAAGGATAAAACTAATACAAATGATCACACAACTTCAATGTTAGACGTTGTGTTTGATTCTTGGCACATCAAATAGAAAATTTCTAGACTTGCATGTAGTTATGCACAAGTGAAAACTTCTTGACTCAATTATTTGCCAACATTTTGTTGTAGCAGCGGCAACACCCTCCAAAATTTTGGCCTACATCCAAATTTGATAGCCTTCCTTTTTTTTCCACTGATGATTGCAGACATCGAGCACATTCCATGAGCTCTTGTAGAGTCTTTACACCTTTTTCCTTGTCCGGCCAATGGTCATCTTTTGGCATGTTGATTGCTTTATCATGCTTGCAATCTTGTTCTGGCGATTTTGAAGGTTGGTCTTTGTGTGCATGAGTTGTCTTCGCTCTGTGAACATCAGTCATACTCACACACAAATTTGTAAGCATTTTTGCGCAAGTGTCATCACGGTTGTTCGAAGGTCTATCTCAAATGTCACACTTGTCTCTCTTAACCTTAAGATATTCTCATTGAGCAGAAGTTTGTCTTGTTGGTTGAGGTGTCCTATCATCGAGTAATGCTAAGTGTTTGATCACAATGTCACGTATACACAAGTTCACTTGCTCTCACACTTAACCTTTTTCCTTAAATATGTTAACCAGATGAACCCCTTCAACCAGACCCTGACTGAGTTGCACTATGCAGTCTCAGCTCTCAGTGACCCTGCTCTACTGCCTAGAATTGTGTAGTGCTTGAGGTTGTCCTCTGGGGAAACTATACTGTGTAATCCTAGAAGCGAGCAGGTTTTCTATCTCCTAGAATTGCACAAAAATTATCTACAAGCCTGATCCAATTTACGCTTCCTGCAAGATTAGTTATCAAGCCTCCCTATGGTATACCAGAAATCTGCACTACACTGTGACCCGGGTTGCACTTCTCTCCAGAATTATGCAAGCATGCCCAACTTCCTGCCCTGCAGTGCCTACAAAAAATGCATAGTCATGTTGAGACACGCCTCCTGCTGACTTGCTCTGCTCTACTGCTGAAAATTACACATTTTTACTAGTACACCTTATGCTACCCCACTCTATGCTATTTCCAGAAACTGTGTGGTGTTGCCTGTCTCGCACTCTCTCAGAAATGCACAGTCATGGCCAACAACTCCCCACATTTCGATCATGCCCTGCTCTAGAAAATTGTGCAAAATTTCCCACTAGTGCCCTCTACTAACCCACTCTGTCTCCCTCCAAGAAATTACGTAGATTCACAGTTGGACCTCGAGTGACCCACTCAATCCTTGTCCTGAAAATTGCGTAGAACTGTCCAACAGTTTCCCCAGACACCCTGCCCTGTCTTCCTCCCAGGAATTACACAATTCTTCCCAGTTGGGTTCCACCTTACAGTTGTCACTGTTGTCCCTGATTGCACAATTTTTCCTCCCAGTAACCTTTGCACAGGTTTTCTTGATAGTACTCTAGAGCCCCTCATCTTGACTTGAGTTGTTCTCTACACAATTTTAGTGTCTTTTCCTCCCTTCGGATCACCTAGAATAGAAACTGCAAACAAGGTATCATGATAGACTATGATATTTTTGGATTTGATGTTGTCCCGTCATGAGTGAATTGCAGGAACATGTACATTTATGGAATATGGCGTAATGATGAACAAGATGAAGAAGGAGTGCATGCTAGAAGACTTTCTTGTGATTAAACGAACATACAAAGCACATCAAGCAGAAAGAGAAAGAGATATATGCACTAAACCATCAAGCAAATACCAAGACCATCGAAGGCCCCACAACACTTTTCCATGAGAAGGTGAAGACACAACACACCGAGAGCACATCCATCACTAAGCAGCATAGTAGCTTGACATAGGAACCACAGTCAACCAATACATGTCAATAGTGTCATGTTGAGTTGTGTCATGAGGTGTCTTAGCCACATCACTACTATGGGACATACTTGTTGTAATCAAATGTAATGGAAAGTGAAAGTTGAACAGACGCACATATGAAGTTGAAGAGTCACATCAGTTGAAAATTCATAAGAAGTTGAATGGTCATGAGGGAAGTCCAAGAGTCACAAGGGTCAAGCATCACCGTGGCTATATATACCCCCTCATTGTATGAGCAAAGGAATTTTCACCTTGGCTCCTCCAACATAGCCATGAGAGTCTGTAGTATGTTCTTTGAGGAGCGAGGAGTGGCTCCAATGTCCCACTAATGGGGCTAGTGATGTATGGTGTACAGATGTGTCTTGGAACTTTTTCTTAATTCAAAAGCATGTCTCAGGCCAGCACGTTTTCACACATGTTTTGTATCCATTTGTAAGACTATTATTTAAATGTTTGTAATGGATGTGTGTTTAACCTGTACTAAGATAGTTGAACTACTTTGGTTATTTTAGTACTTGCATTGTTGAAGATGTGTTTTATTGTTTATCATTGTTGTCTCTCTCATGTGGACTACTTCATAGGACATTAGTAGACCATTCTCTCTTTCCTTGGTTATAACGATTGTCACCCCCACGTGGACTACTCCATTAGACGTTGTATGTGTTTTCCCTTGCACTTTGTTTTTAACAACTATTGCATCCGTTGTGGACTATTCCATTGGATACTGGATAGACCCTTGTTGTTTTCACGTGTGTCTCTCCTTGGGTGGTACTACTACCTCTCATCTAGGTGCTCACTTTTACCCTCTCCCTTATAGCAAGAGAACTCGAACATAAAGTTACATTACACATTCACCAGGCATACTCACCTCGCTTTCTTGAAGTTACAAGCATAACACTCTCATGCACTGAACAACAAGAGCTAAGGAAAATATCGAAGATAATGGCAAACTGGGCCATAGTATTAGATGAGACTCATACACCAAAAGGTGTGAGCTATAGTTGGGACTTTATACCAAGGAGATCCCATGAATGTTGGTGGTCCAACTCGTCAACACATTGGCATACCCACAATACCATTGACCATCCCCACACTATAGCTACATACATGCACAAAACTTTTCAATCTTACATGGGGAGATACTACAAAAAGAAAGGGGTCTTCATTAAGGGAGAAATACCATATTGTGTGCATTCATATTTGGGGATATGTGTTGAGGAAAAATGACACAATATATTGAACATATAATAGGGGGTGAAGGGTTTTTATATTGATCGGTATAAAAAACAGAGCTCAAATTTAATGAAAAAATATAAAGGGGTATAAAAAGTGTTAATGAAAAAATGGATACCTACAATATCTAGTGAAAGTATGGGTTTTCTAAATTAGTAAGGTGTATTGGATTTGTATTGGTAGGGGGTTAAAGGATATGAATTTTAGAGGTATTTCCCAACATGTAGTCAAATTAAGGGAATTATTTAGTATCCCATGAATGCATGTGATATGTGAGAGGTTCATTGAGTGAAGACCTCATGAAGAAAAGGTATGCACACAATAGACTAGTGGTATAGGTATCTAAACCATAACACTATAAAGTATCTCTACCAACCTAAAAAATTATATCCTTTATGTTAATCATTTCATATTCTTTTTGTAGGTAGGTTTTTTGTGGCTTGTTGGTGTCAAAATATGGAAACACTAAAGTGGGAAGACACAAATCAAATCAATGATGTAAATTTTTTCTTTCATAACTATGTTACAACCTAAATAAAACCATGATACACATTTCTTGCATCAATCCATTGAATACGGACCTTTCTTACAAGGTACGTAAGATATATTTACATCTAACCCACTCAAGCATTATGAACAACTCTTAAATCAAGTTCAAAGACACATGAAGTCTATTGAGAAAATGGGATACCCTTGAATGCAGGTTGTATAAAATCCGTTGGTCACTCTACATTGATGAAATGGCCCAAAATACATATTAACCAACATGCAATGATGAGCACTTGAACATACATAATCCTAACATACTCCAAAAGTGGTGAGAAAATGTAGATTGTTAACTATTCCTATCTCATGTAGTTCTAGAAAAAATTACCAAATATGTTTCCAAAGAAGAGGGGAGATCAAAGACCTATAACCATATGTTGACTAAAATTGTAGATACATTACATCCAAATGACCCTGTCTTAAATTCCTATTGGTAGTTGCACTCAAAAGTAGTTCTACATCGGTACATAATCACCTAAGAAACTTACCATATGATCCAAAATTTTCCCCATATCACATGAAGTTGCACATCCACCAAACTAAATGTTGGATGCTAAATATTTCAGTGAGTCTCTCATGATTTGTCTAATTGCTTACAAGGATCCAATTTATTTGATGTATATTTGAGTTGTTAGAAACTGTATGTCTAATTGACCACACAAAACACTAGGCATATAGCCAACCTTGCAAAAATAAAAGGCGGGGAAAAACACATCTCCACAATTGTCAATGTATGGCCACATTTTACTATAATACAAAATAAAGATTCTAGTGCCTTTTTTAAGTTTTGTTGGAGTGTGATCCTTTTATATAAACCATTTTGTTCATTATATGAATACATAGGTCTGTTCAAAGAAAAAAAAATTGTTGTTGAGGAGAGCGTAAGAAATCACTACCATGCATGGCGTGTTGATTGTGACATTGCACCCACTCCCACTAAGAAAAAGTTTGAAGATGAGGATACCCATATTAACATACAAACAAACATGGAGACAAATTAATGACAAGATTTATCAAGATGGTTCCCTATAGGGAATATCCAATTTGCTTTTCTTGATATGTTGGGCCTTTGTGTTCTCAACACTTCCACCAATGGGATTGGCTAGAAAAATAAATATACTTTAGACATTGCACCAAAATTAATCAACTACAATTTAAGGAATGTGAAACTCATACAAGAAATTACCCCCCTATATCCTTCCAAAAATACATTATCTACGTTTCAAAAACATCATTCAACATAATCTTACAAAACTCACAAACAAGAGAGTGAAAAGAACCATTTAAGATGATCATCCAATGCATTGTATGCTAATGGAAATCCTACATTATAAGTTGCATCAAATAATCACTATCTTCTTAAGTAATGTCTAGCCATATCTCAATACTACTTCTTGCCCCTACTGCTATTGCAACATTTAACATCAACCACTAGACATGAAGAGCTTAGGATTTTTGTTAGGGACATGAAGCCCTTACATAGTCAGTCTCTTATAGTATTCCAAGAAGAGATGAAGAATGTTTAATATATTCCACTTGATGAGATGAGATTCATAGGATCTAAACTTTTTGTGCAAACTGGGATTTGTTTGCTTGAGGCAGTTCCTAAAAAAGACCACCTATTCTACTATAGCTCAATAATTCTTGTAGGATATTTGTGTTAATTGTTTCTAGTAATGGAAAAAACACTTTATGCAAGAGAAAATATAAGGAGGAGAGTTGAGAAATATAGCTCAAGTAGGAGCTTCTTGCACTAGTTAGGTGTGAATGCACAAGAAATAGTTATAGAAAACTTCTATTGATGACTTAGTAAAATTGGGGAATAATACCATTTTGTAGTTTCACTTAAATAAATAAAAGTGAAAATCAAATTTTCTATATTCTTATAGTCTTATAAATATAACTAAAACATTCTAGAGATTATGGAATATTAGTGAATTATATTGGTCCTAATCTTAGCCATACACCTAATTATAGAGATAAGGTGGTTACTAGAATTAAGGGGATTAGTTGCTAAGATATGTGAAATTAGTTGTTGGGATTGAGGAGATTAGTTATCTCTCACAAAGAACAAATAGGACAATATGGGAGAATTTGAAACACACGATAACACTTGTGAGAGAGGGAGACCAAGAGAAGAAGGAAAGTGCATATGAGAAAAGAAAGTGCAAATCCATTGTAGCAAATAACAAGAGGGAACCTATATAGATCAACAATATCATACAATTATATAGAAGTAGTTGATACCTTCTTTATTTAGTAGAGCCATACTTTTATTTTAGCATATCATACTTATCTATTCTATAATATTTTATTTACCATACAACTACTAAGTTATAACAAATTGCGAGGGCACCTTGTAAGCTTTCATCACTGGGATGGCAAGCTTGTTTGAAGGGAAAGTTGTTGTGCATGTGTGTTATCCAGCTAATACTTCAATTGTTCATGTTTCAAAGACATTTTTGATGGCATGTTCAAAATTATTTATTTATGTGATTAAAATAAGTTCAAATTTGATTTATTTAATTAAGAGAAACATATGACAACAATCATCTAGGGCTTAAAAATTTACATGGTATTACAGGTAGCTACGATTGAGATACTCGAGGGTTTACAACATTAGATAAATTGCAAGAATAAAGGACCGACAATTAGAAGGCTTCATTTTTGTTGATTGAAAAACTAAACATTCTTTTAGAGCATTTTTATTTAAATTATTATTGTTTTTTAAATTCTTAGATCTGGAATTTTTTTGCATTTGATCTCAGATATGATAGCAACTAACCTTGGTTTTGAGGAAAAATTGAATGGTGACTCCAAACTTTTGTCTTAGAAGGTTAGAGTGACGTTGAATCTATTGGAAGAGTGATATTTGTGATATTATCAAGGATGTTGTGCCTCCACCTAAAAATCCATAGTAGTTGGAAACATATAAGAAAAAGGAAGTGAATACCAAGAGTATGATCTTGGATGCTTTCAAGGATCACCTAATTCCTCACATAACTAAGAAAATAATGGTTAAGGATACATTCAATGCCCTATTTAGCCTCTACAAAATTTAGAAAACTAATACAAAGATGATATTGCAAAACAACATAGATTCCTGGAGATGACTAGATCAAATACCATTACTATTTACTTGATGAAGATCATGTATATTCATGATTAACTTATAGTAGTTAGAGATAATACTACAAACAAAAAGTTTGTGAACATGTTATTGAATGGATTCCCAACTTCATGGGAACCATTTGTCAAAGGTATTTGTGCTCGGGAGAACCCTCTTAACTTTGAGATATTATGGGATATTTGTATCCAAGAGTAAACTTTGGTAGATTCAAAGACCCACAACAAGGGTCATGATGACAACCTAGCCATAATTGGTCAAACCAAGAAGGATAAGGGTAAAAGTCCCAGCAAGGGTAAGGAAAAGAGTGAGGAATTAACCTCACATCTAGGGAAGATGGGCTTAAGTAAAATCAAGTGTGCTCTTTGAATCCATCTTTAGGATTGAATAAGAATTGTATGAAAGATTACATCCTTGAATGGTAGTAGGTTTAGGTGTTAAAGAAGTTTAGTGAACCCTTATATATGGACCTTTAGGATTTGGTGGGATCGTAATTTGTGTACCTTGCAAGATACCAAAATTCTAGGAGAAATTATTGTTGGTTTCATTTACAAGTTAATCAAGGAATATAGGGCCAATTCCAAGAAAATAAAGCAGATGATTCTAGTTATGCCCCTTCTGCAACTGGATATTTCCTGGGGATTTTTCAACAATGTCAACCAAGCAGCTCTGCCTTTATGTGGGGTTGACACAATTTTGTTTTTTAATAAAAGTCATTATTGCCATATCTGATATGCTTCGTGAAGAGGCATGAACACAAAATCTAAATTCTTTTCCTTGTGGATGTTGCTTCCTTTTGCAATTAAGTAGGATGTAAATAAATTTCAAATTATGAGGGACCCCAAGTTGTTTATAGACCAAAGTTTCGAAGAATAGAGTTTAAAATTGTTTGTCTTGGTCACCTCTTGCAAGAAATTCAAAACTCTATGAACCAACTTCAATGGGCCTCCTATAGGCATATATATAGGGAATTGAACTAGAATGCAAAAGAATTACTGAAAAAAATGTAAATGAAAACAAGTTCTTTTGAATTCTATGAGTTCTAGGCCCGCCAAGAGATGGAAGCTTTAATTTTAAATTTTTGTATATGTTATATCTTTTTCTCTATCTCAATCTCATTAATGGTCATGTCCTTCTTGTAATGGGTAATAGTTGGTCTATGTTTTTATGTTTTTGTTGGAAATGTACAAGGTTAGTATTTTTGAGCATATATGGAAGGCGTTATCTGAAAGTGTAAGTTTTTCTATGCTTTTAGGGGGTTGGTGGGGGTCATATGAGAAGTTTTGTGACCTTCCTGGCACTGAGTATGAAAATTCCAATGAGAGAGCAAGATATATATATATATATATATATATATATATATATATATATATATATATATATATTATATATATATATATATATAATATATATTAAAATTTAGTCCTAAAATTTTAAAATCACAAATATAGATGAGATTTCTAAATTTTTTAGATACATTTATACATTTAAAAAACAATTTCAACAGTTTAAATTCGGTCTTCCTCATTTATCTAGAAATGTAGTGGGATAATAACTTGTACTGAAATTCTCTATTATAATTTGTCAAAATTGTGTTGATATATATTTTAAATTCAAAAAGATTAAAAAATTTAAACAAACTATTAAATATCTATTAAAAAGAGATGAGTGTTAAATTTTGAATTGTTTTATTATAAATATTATGGATATATATTGAAAATTTAATTAAAAAATATTTTTTATCATCATTATTAATAAAAAGTTACAATTAAATTTATTAAATTATTTAAATTTATAAATAAAAAATTACAATTATTAAAATTATTAAAATATTTGATGAGCTTCGACACTTTGCGATGGTTTTGGAAGTACTAGGGTTTCGGTCCACCTGACTTCACACAGCAGGCTCTTCTCCTAGCTCACACAAATGACGCCTCTCTTTGATGCTAGCCTTCCATTGAGTGAGCACATATCGGGCCCTCCAAGCGAAGGGGGATTGACCCCCTCCTTCAGATCGGTACTAACTAGTGCACATCGACCCCCCAATGATCAATATTCTAGCACAAGGCAACACAAGTGCAAGCAAACTAAAACACCTACTCTAGGAGCTCAATGGAAGTCTCGAATATAGGGTCGATGCCTCCCAAAAGCTACAAAGAATCCACGAGTGGTGATACTGAACCATCATTTGGAATAATCTCAGAAATTTATGGGCATTTGGCCCAAAGAATTGGATATTCTCTAATGGATCCAACTCAAATGGCAGTTGAAAGCTCCATTTAACCATTGTCTTCGAGCCAAGGATTTCTTTATAATGATCTTCAAGGATCTGGAAGACTGCAAGCACATTCTAGATAATGGACACTATTTCATAAACAACATTGGGTTCTTCATGAGGCAGAGGGAACCCTACTATAATCTGGAGAAGGAACAGTTTTTGGTTGCCCCCATATGGGTCTGATTCTACTCTCTGCCAGAGTATTTTTGGGAAATGGATATTCTGGAATCGATTGGAAACTCTATAGGAGACTTTGTACAAGTCTCAGAGTTCCCCAGACACCAACGATTCTCCTCCTATGCTATAATCTGTGTTTACATGAACATATCACAACCCTTCCCAGAATTGGTGGAAATAGAGTACCAGGACGAAATATGGTCCCAACCGCTAGACTATGAGCATGTTCATTTTAAATGTTATCTATGTCATGAGTACAGGCACCTGTTTCATGATTTCCCACAACATTCAATTGCTCCTTCAACGACTCCATCCCCAGACTATTTCTAGGAAGTCCCTAGGTGATGCCCTCCAACCAATAAAACCCCTCCTTCCCAAGCTTTGTTGGACCCATCTCAGGTGACCCCAAGTCACCCTCTAGTAATCAATTTTCTCTCCTAGAGGATCTGAATGAAAAATAATAGCTAGCAACACCTGTTGTTTTGCCTCCACCACAAGTTGCAATGGAGGTGGAGGTGGGTTTTAAAAACCCTAAGAATAAAAAACCAAGTAAACGTAAGTCACCGAAAGAGCACCCTATAGGAAAATAAATCCAACAAGCTCTTTCCCACATTTGTCAAGCCCTAGCACATGATATTAAAATGGACTAACTTAACTCTAATGAAAGGGTTATGGCAGCATTCCCGTGAAACTAGGCCAAAGATGGATCGGTTGAAATCCCACAAGACCAACTAGATCAATTCCATCAAATCTATAAGGACTAGGAACAACTCCAAGCCTCTCTGGAATCCCCTCCCCAAATGGATTTAGCCATACGAGATGAGGAAATTCCCACCCAAAAGGTGAAATCTAGCTTGGCCTCTAAGAAGAAAGGTAGAAGACCCACCAGCAAAGTGATACGAGAAGCAGGGTCTATCTTAATTAACTTAGTACAAACCAACATCCTGACGTAATTTTACCAACACTCTCTCCCCACCCCTCCTCAATAAAGCTAGTATCATGGAACATAAGATGCCTCAAATCAAAGGGTAAGTTGAGGTACTTAAAGGAAAGGATTGAAAAGGAAAAACTGGATATCTTGATTTTGTAGGAAACTAAGATAATGTAGCAGAAACTTAGTGAAATCATGAGTAGGAACTGGCCTATGGCAGAGTGCATGGAATTGGATGCAATGGGTAGTGCGGAGGACTGGGAATACTTTGGGACTTCAGATGTATTTCCTTCGGGAGCTAGATTTCCTACCCAAATACCCTCTCTAATCAATTTGAATGTATAGGCTCCTCTGAATTTTTTTGGCTAATAGGGGTTTATGGTCCCACATTACTAGGGAGAAAGGTTGGCTTTCTCAGGAGTTTACAGCATCTGAAGGAGCTCTTGGGTGACACCATTTGGATTTTTGTTGGGGACTTTAATCTGATCAAGGACTTGGGAAATAAGAAGGGAGGATTTAGGCATTTGGATCTGATCTCCCTTTCCTTTCAAGAAACAATCCAAGATCTAGGAGTAGAAGACACTAATTTTATGAATGTCTCTTCCACTTGGAATAACAGACAGGGAGGTAAGCACTAGATAATATCACATCTGGATCATTTTCTAATTTCAAAAAATATCCTTCAGTAGGACCTGTTCCTTCAAGCATCAATCCTCCCCTACCTGGGATCAGACCATTGGCCCATATGCTTAGAAATCGAGAATCCAATGGCTCAAAGAAGGGGAGTGCAACACAGAATTATTTCATAGGACTATGTTAAAACACCAACATTTCAATCATATTTTCTCCCTCAATGGATCAGGCAGTCGACAATTGGTGCAACATGAATGTTGGGTTGTGTTATATTCTTTCCACATAGTTAACAGGGGGTTTGAGGGGTACCCATAACCCCACTTTATGG
>APFE031210438.1:667914-680186 GCA_000404065.3 Pinus taeda | reverse complement strand
CGCCCCGGAAAATTTTGGTTTTGGACCCTATGTTAGGTTGGGCAGACCCACCTATGGTTTTGTGCATGATTTTCGCACATGTTTTTTGGACACAATGGTTTTTGGTCCATGGTTTTGGACACGATGGTTTTTTGGTCCATGGTATTGGATGCTTCGTCATGTATAAATATGTATTGTAACATTGAAATGAACATAATGAAAAATCAAGTTGGTAGTCCCGGTTTTGGGATCTAGTGAGAAATCTCTGTGTATATGTGTTTTATGTGTTATACTCTCGCATTTTTATTTTTCCTGTGATTTAGAATTCGTATATAGGTAATTTCTGTACGGGGTTAAAACCTACAATGAAGAGATATTCGAGGAGTAGATTAGCCACTTTCAGACTTTGTTCATGGAACCTGGCAAGAACCAAAGCGAACTTATCTCTAAAATAACGCAATGTATTCCAAAATTAATCTCAGAATACCATAATGAGGCCCTCATGTGGGAGATATCCTATACGGAGCTGGAAGAAGTTTTTTGGGCATTCCCTACAAACAAAGCGCCTAGTTCGGATGAATTCACTTCTGAATTCTTTAAAGAGGGCTGACACTTTCTAGGGGCTTAAATCCATGAATTAGTGGAATACTCTCGCCACTCTCAATGAATCTGTTTGGGTCTGAATGCAACATTTCTCATGCTTATCGCAAAGAAAGGTGCAACACTAGATCCAAGTGGTTTCTGACCAATTTCCTTGTGCAATGTTATTTATAAAATTATTTTAGGAATTCTAGTCCATAGGCTAAAACCCTTGCTGAATGTCATTATAGGGCCTGAACAATTAGGTTTTGTGGAATGTCGGTAGATTATTTATGGTATACTAGTGGCGCACGAAGTAGTTCACTCTTTATCCTCATCCAAATCTCAAGGTATGCTAATCAAATTTGATCTTTCAAAAGCTTATGATCGCCTGAATTTGAACTATCCTTTTTCCATACTTGATGCCTTCAACTTCTCCTCCTCCTAGATTAGATGGGTCAAATCCATGATTGTAACTCCTTTCAGTTGCATTCTTATTAATGGGGATCCTTCTCACAAATTCCAAGGTTTGAGAGGTGTGCAGTAAGGGGATCACATATCCCCCTCTCTCTTCATCATAGAAGCTAAAGGTCAAGGTCATCTCATTAAGGTTGTGGTGTAGTCACGTAGTCTCCAGGGCATAAAAATCTCCCATGAGGCACCCCTATCACTCATCAGAAATTTTTTAATGACAATATGTTATATGGAAAGCTGACCTTGTTATCAGGAAAACTAGTGTCCATTAAGAGATGTTAGTCCCACTAAGACGGGTAGCTATCTTAGAAAAAAACAAACTAAAGTCACTTGTGTTTTCCTTTATGAGAAGTAGATGAGAGAGAAGCAAAGAGTACCAACCTCAGTCTTTCGCTTGGCTCCTTGCTTGTTTCCTCTCCCCTTTGACAGATCTTTGTTGCTCCTTACTTGCTTGTCCCGCTTCAAAGAACACCTATAGAGTCAAAGCAGCATAATACCATCAAAGCATAGAGATCTACAATCATAAACAATATAGGATTAGATATATATTGACCACACAAATGCATATATCAACTCAGACATACAAGAATATGGAGGAAAACTCAAATAGCTTTATAGATAGAAAAAGTAGAAGAGAGGATTACAACCCATTGATCTGACCCAACGCCATTCTCCCAGCATGAAATCCCTTCTTCACCTCATGAAAAACTAGATCACCCAACACTATGATGTTCCACAAAGAAACCAACAACACTTCCTTACAAAATACAAGATTCCAGCCCTTTGGATCTTTGGGATGAGGGATCCATATATAGATGTTTGCAGGTGGGTGAGTCAGCTTCTGGGTTTTTGATTAGTGTCATTCCTTTGATAGTTATCAATTCCACTTGTAGATTTCATGATCTCTTACTCATCCCTGGGAAAATTCAGAGAGGCAAGTGTCACAGGAGAAGTTTCTAGAAGATTCCATGATCATCCACCTTGCAAACTATCTTTGACATTTGTCTACTCTTGCCCATCGCACCCCATAGGAGTGCTTTACAGTATGCATCACACCCCCCATGTGCATTAGATGAGATGCATCGCACTTTGATCATGGAGCAGGTGAGATGGTCCAGTTTTGACCAGCTCTAAGCAATTTTTCATGGAGAACTTCTAGGAGATGATGTAATCAGCTGATCTTGTTCCTTTAGGATATGAAACAACACTTTTAGGGACTTATAAGCCCTTGGTTTATGGACATATGTGATTGGGGTTGCAGTGCCCAAATATTTCTATAACAGTTGCCCCCTAAAGCATGAGGTCGTAAATATTTTGATGTCGGGTGAAATGCTTTATCGTGAGGATCCAAAGATTTTCACACTGGAAGGTGACCTGTAATAAGATAGAATACAATACATTATCTTCATAATATTTTCATGATCTAGTTGAGGCGGGCATTCCCATGCTCATCTTTTATAAATTCATTTTCATGTACATAAGACAGACAATCGTCTGCATGCAGACTGATGATTCTGGTAGAGCCATCATTCTTTGGCTTGGATGATTATCTATGCAGCTATGCTGTACATTTGATGTCTTTAATTTTCTTGAATATATCACAGCCCGGATGGATGAAACTAGATCCGGGGTCTTCAAACTCGTTCAATATTCACCCGATGTACAATTCAATCCATGTGAAAAGATGTTCTGAAGTCAAACATGGAAAGACATCGCCTAATTACCAGCCAATGATGTAAGCTTTTAACAGGCACGAGAGGAATCACCAATAATGATAATGACCCCCAAGGTACTGCAATACAATTCACGTGGTGTGAAAATGGGACTTGGCATTGAACACCACGCAAAATCTTTCAGTCGAAGGCCATTGATGTAAACATGTCATCGAAAGTGAGAAACTTGCCATTGACGCATGCAAGCTTCAAAGTACTGAAAGGGTTGTTCCTAAGTCAACTTCTTGGATAATGAGTTGATGTCAATAAGAAGTGACCCGTCGTAGGAGGGCCTTAGTGAATCCCACATCTATGACATGAAACGGAGCAAATGATTTTGTGGAGGTGAAAACGATTTGATGATACAAGGTTCAGGGTGGTGGTCATGAAAGAATGAAGGGGGAAGGTATTGCAGTGGATGAGACACAAGCTGGGTTGGTGAATTCTTTGAGCAACTTCTCTTGAACATATCGGCGACACTAAAATGGATTGGTAGTGTTAACGCCAAAGATGGATGGTACGGTGGACCAATGGTGATATGACCGGTGAATGGAATAACCCAACCTGACTCAATCATGGTGATGGAGTGAAAGTGTCATGTTCAAGAGTGACTTGCTACCAATAAAGTTTCTTCAAGTTTTCTTCCCAACTTTTCCCCAGTCATTGCTGACTAGTACCTCTTTATTTTTGTCAAGCTTGAGGAGGATAACATATGCTTGTTCAATAATTTTCCGTTCGGGCAAACCTGTCGCTATGTTTTAACGAGCCTAGTGACAGTGAAACTCATTCTTGTCTACATGGACAAGTTTTTCGCTATTGTTTTAACGAGTTTAACGACAAATATAACTCAGTCCTTTTCAATTTTAGGGAGTCTGAAAAGAGTTGGAAAGGAAACTCCAGTATTCCTTTTTCGTAATATAATCCCTTAAGTCTAAAAAAGTATAAAATAATATGAAGGGGATGAATTTTCAATAGTTTTAACAAGTCAAACAAGACAAGCGCTCAATCTTTTTGTTTAATGATCCCTCAGGTCCAAAAAGATTAAAATCTAGAGGAGGGATAGCACTTCTGATTGCTTTAACAAGCTGGAGAGGCCAATTGCTCAGCAATCTTTTCATATTTTACGATTCGGATGAAAAGAGCTTAAAGAAGACTCATTTTTTGAGGAACGAGTGATATTTTCAGGTAAGGTTTGGAACTTTTCAATCACAGTAGTGTAAAGAAGATGGCTAACAGAATCACCCATCGCAATTGTTCCTCAAAAGGGGTAAACAATCAAATGGAGGTGTATGATTGGCTAAAAAGAGTGGAGGTGATGGTAAGAACACGACCAAGGCTCAAAGGCTGATGATAATGTGATCGCAATGGTTATTTACTGAAGGTGGGTTCATTTTTTAATGAGCTTAAACTCTGGTGGAACATATGCTCATTGTTAGGTTTATTTTTTAACGAACTTGAACTCCACGTAAAACTGCTCGTGCCAGTCGTATAATAAGGATGTCTCATTGATAGGTTCATTTTTTAGGGAGCTTGCCCCATTCGAAACTTTGCTCTGGAGCCTTTTGCATGCAAGCTAGGAATGACCAACTACGTCCTAGGGGTTAATTAACTACTGGGGTTAGGTAGGAAAACTCTTCCTTTACTTTGCCAGTGCCATTTGGCCCTTACAAAGGTGAACGGTGGATTAAACGAATCACCTAACTTAAGCAGTTGAAGGCAGTAAAAACTACGGGGTTAGAGTTACGTTGGTCGCTTTTCACTTGCATGCAAAAAGGTTTGTATGCCCCCAGGTATAACGAAGTAGAGTTTCGAGGCTACATTTCAATTTGCAGACAAAACACTTCCTTGGCTCCATCGGGAAAGGCATACCTTCTGACAGAGGAACCTTATTCCAGTCTGATCCCATTTTACTAAATGGAAGGGTGTGTTAGACTAGTCATATTCCTACACGGAAACCTACCTTATAACTAGGGTTTTCCTGCCGAAGCAGACCAGGGTGCATGCCCCCTGGATTTTAGTCACAATCACCGAATCACTCCCGCTCATTAGGTTGTCGGACTAGAGATTGATGAGACATTCCTTGCGCAAAAAGACCAGATAGGGATGGCATTCAACTATTAGCTATGTGTGAGCCGGGGAATGAAAGTTGGTCTACGAGCTGGACCACTCTGCTTTCATGCGGAAAACACATCACTCGAAAGAGTGAGGAGACAATGGCTCCCATGCTATAAATGTAGTCATGCCCAAGGAGTAGATTGTAATCTAAAGGTCCTTGGACTACCAATACATTCAGGTAGACAATTTTCCTTCTCAAAGTTATAGGCAAACTTGGAAGGATCCCTAACAGTTGACTGGTTCCTTTGTCGAAGTCTGTCAGATTTCGCATCTCAGGTAGAAGTGATGGTGAACCAAGTGCTTGCCAAGAAGTTGAGGAAAGGATACACATAGAAGCCCCTTCATCTATGATAGTACCGACCATGACCATTATGTAAGCTTGTACTATGACTCGGAATGGTACATTAGATGGTGGACAGGGTCTGCCTAGTAGATTCTAGTCGAAAGAAATGACTAGGCTGCTTGGAGGTGGGACCGAATAAATGGTCAGATACATCTTCGACGAACTTCCTTCTTACAGTAAAGGAATGGGTAGATTTCCCCCATGTTCATTGGACTCTGTGTTTACGAAAAGAATTTGAACGGTGTTATTCTCATTCTCTTTGGTGATTGTATCATCTGAAGGTAGACCTTCTGAAGACAAGACTGGGTCGACTACCATCTCGACCTATTGACTTTGGTCCAGTGTGGACTCAGAGGGTTTATCTTCAATGATAGATGCTTCAACCGACCAAAAGGGTGTGTCAGTCGGATTTTCAACTAGTGATGGACTCGGTAAGAGTTTCTTGTATCCAGGAGGAAGCCGTAGCGGTGAAGCAGGACGGTTTTCTAAGACTCTTTTAGCTTCATCTAGGAAGGGACAACGATGGATGGCATGATCGCCTTCACACAGGCTACAAGGAAATTTATATCTTCCTTTCTGTCCATTGACTTTGTTTTCACTACTTGACATTGTACTCTCAACATGATCATCAGAGGTTGATGACATCGGATTGTGCAAATGAGGAGACCAGTCCCTTAAGATCCATGGGATGCAAGGACAATCTCGATGATAGTGGTCCCCTTTGCAAATGACACATGGAGATTTAGGTTTGGATGGTGCAGTGTGTGGATTTTTGCTAAACAATGCTTGGTTGCCCCCTTTCGCAGTTGGATTCTTCGTTTTCTTCTCCTCCCCTTTCTTCTTCTTCTCAGTTACTTGGTCCTTAGCTTTACTAGCTTCACCAAGCAAAGAGGAAGAAGGAGAAGGAGAAACAAACGAAGTAGAATTTTTGGGGGTAACTCTAGTATCATCCGGTTGCTGATTTGATTGTTCAGGAATCATAGTGCTTTGAACGACAGAGGTCGAGAAGAGCCATACTGGCAAGCCAATTGTTAGTCCTGGAAGGGACAATGTGGCCATATGAGGTGCACCAACATCTCCCCTAGAGGAGAAAGGACTAGGATTTCACCCAAGGGGAAATCCTTGGTTGGTGGACTCCATTTTCTCAACTTAAGATCAACAAGGGAACAGTGACGTTATTCCGACTAATAAATAAATTTTATGATGCTTTGACACAACTTGCTTTTTTCAATTTTTAAGAGTCATGAAAAAGCTAAAGATGACTTTAGCCGCCTTTGATTTTTAATGAGCCTGAAGTGACAAGTGCTCAGATGGACCTTTTCTTTTAAGGAGTCTGAAAAGGAATGAAAGTGACTACTCTAGAATCTAGACAAAGGGATTACGAGACCAATCGCAAAGTTGCAGAATACTTTTTACGGTACGGTAGTCAATCTTCCCGAATGCTGTGTTCAGTGCGTTGGGATCGATAAGGCGATAGACAGGGCTTCCTAAGGATAAAGGATATAGCCTATTGTGGTCTCCCAATATATACTCGATGGTACGTGGGAGCACAAGTCCGTACTAGCACTTTTCATCTCAAAGAGGAGGAATCACCCAACCTATGATGAAATCGATAGTTACCAGGCTTTATGACGCCGAAATACGTCTCTAGCCTAGACTTCCAAATGTTGTGTGTTAGGTTCCAAAGCGTTTTTATGTTCATTGAATTTATTTTACAGTTGATCTTTCTTAAGAATTTTGCCTTTAAGGTTCACTGCGTGATGTAGATATACAATTCCTAAATATGCAATCTAAGATGATAAACAATCGTTTATTTCTCTTTTTGCAAAGAAAATCCTAGCTACTAAGGAAAGAGAAGCGAAATTCTTTCAACATAGAGCAGAGAGCACACACTAGATGCACTATCCTAAATCAAAAATCAACAAGCAATTTAAATGCAAATGCACATGCATGTATTTGTTTTCCGCTTTCTTAATGTGTGAATGACAAAAAGAATGCTAAGTAGAAATCTAAACCATATTTTCTCTCAAAGTGATAGTACTAACAATTTTCTCTACAAAAGATGAAAGGAAGTCGAAGACGACACTTTGCAATTTCAAATTCAAAAAATGAAAGGAGGACTAAGACGATACTTTGCGATTTCAAATTCAAAAAATGAAAGGAAGACTACTTTTCGATTTCGAATTAAAAAAATGAAAGGAAGGCTAAGACGACACTTTGCGATTTCAAATTTAAAAAATGAAAGGAAGGCTAAGAGCGACACTTTCAACTTCAATTTGAAAAATTCTTTCGACACTTTGAAATACTATTAATTCAAATCAAATACAAGAGTAATAGTGTAATCGACCATCAAAAAGAGTAGGATTCTTTTCTTTGACTGAAAATGACACTTGCAACACTTCTAAATCAAAAGACGACAGTTCGATTAAGCTAATTTTTTGTAAAGGAGAACTGTAAATGGCGAAAAAATACATAAAAACATTCACAATTCTTTGTACAATGGAGGCTGAATAATGCAAAGGAAGGGAGTTTCAACAGTGGTATACTGATCACAGACAACAAAACTCCTGAATAAAGCTGAAGAGAATGAAGAAAAACCAAGATCTGGAGGCAGAAACAGTCTTATCTGATCATCGCACTTGTAACACAGGGAAACAAGGATGCATCTCACCTACTGCACACGGGAGTTGTGATGCATCCACACTGTCAAAAGGAGATAGTGCGATGGTCTAGGGACGAGACTTTAACTTGGTTTTTGGTCACAGTTTGTAGCTTAGTTCAAGGATTTAAGCTGAGCTAATGATAGTCAATAAATATAAAGTGTAGGGGTTGATCTAATGAGGTTACCTAAGGCACCACCAGGGCAATTAGGATGTTTGCAAGTCAGATGTTTAATTCATAAACTAACTCAGAGATTGATTGAAGTAGCGTTTATCTACTTTGTAGTTGCATAGCAAAAGCAGTTGGAAGGCTAGTTGGCATAAATTCAGGCTCTGGCTGTAGCTTATAAAGTAAACAAACTAGAAACAAGTAAACAAGCTATTTTCTCCCCAGTGGAGTCACCATTTTGTTATCATGAAAACTAGTTTCCATTCAGAGCTGCTAGTCCCACTAAGATGGGTAGCTATCTTAGAAACAAACAAACCAAAGTCACTTTCATTTTCCTTTATGAAAAGTAGATGAGAGAGAAGCAGAGAGTACCAACCTCAGTCTTTCGCTTGGCTCCTTGCTTGTTTCCTCTCCCCTTTGACAGATCTTTGTTGCTCCTTACTCACTTGTCCCGCTTCAAATAACACCTATAGAGTCAAAGCAGTATAATACCATCAAATCATAGGGATCTATAATCATAAACAATATAGGATCAGATATATATTGACCATTCAAATGAATATATCAACTCAGACATACAAGAATATGGAGGAAAACTCAAATAGTTTTATTGATAGAAAGAGTAGAAGAGAGGATTACAACCCATTAATCTGACCCAACACCATCCTCCTAGCATGAAAGCCCTTCTTCACCTCATGAAAAACTAGATCACCCAACACTATGATGTTCCAAAAAGAAACCAACAGCACTTCCTTAGAAAATACAAGATTCCAACCCTTTGTATCTCTGGGATGAGGGATCCATATATAGATGTTTGCAGGTGGGTGAGTCAGTTTCTTGGTTTTTGATTAGTGTCATTTCTCTGATAGTTCTCAATTCCACTTGGAGATTTCATGATCTCTTACTCATCCCTAGGCGAATTCAGAGAGGCAAGTGTCACGGGAGAAGTTTCTGGAAGATTCCATGATCATCCACCTTGCAAACTGTCTCTGCCATTTGTCTACTCTCGCCCATCGCACCCCATAGAATGAATTTTCAATATGCATCACACCCCCCATGTGAATTAGGTGAGAGGCA
The DNA here is from genome assembly GCA_000404065.3 of Pinus taeda. Lineage (NCBI taxonomy): Eukaryota > Viridiplantae > Streptophyta > Pinopsida > Pinales > Pinaceae > Pinus > Pinus taeda. The sequence goes on along the minus strand of APFE031210438.1, from coordinate 671,078 downwards.
TCGCACTTTGACCATGGAGTGGGAGAGATGGTCCAGTTTTGACCAGTTCTGAGCAGTTTTTCATGGAGAACTCCTGGGAGATGATGTAATCAACTGAACTTGTTCCTTTAGGGTATGAAACAACACTTTTAGGGACTTAGAATCCCTTGGTTTATGGACATATGTGATTATGGTTTCAGTGCCCAAATATGTCTATAACAGACCTTAAAATAAGCTAAGAAATTTGCTTCCATCCTTGAGGAGTTTCAGCAGACATCAGGCACACTATGTTACAAAATTATATATTACGAAGCAATGGAACACATAAAATATTGCAGAAATATAAACACATAAAATGCATAAACAAGAGAGACACAGATATACATGGTTCACCTAGTTTGGGCTACGTCCACCTCGAACAGCTAGTCCTTCCTTTCTATTATCCAGCAAAATGAAGAGACACAACCTACAGTAGATCCACTGTAATATCCTATGTTTTCTCTCACAGTCTCACCTCTATGCTTCTAGCTTGGAGAATACACATACATTACACAGACTCAATACAATGCCCTCATATGAAGTGAGGGGTTGCCTTCTAGGGAAAAAAACCCTAAACTAAACATAAGTTCTACCGTCAGATCATCTGCCTAATGAATGGCCCAGATTGACTAGAAATTACTATACTTTTACAAGGCAATTTTACATCTGTTTTTAGCTTCGGGGGTGCTGGCCCAGAGCCCCCGCCGGGGGACCGCTAGTCCCCAGACCCCCTAGCCAAGGCGAATTGGCCCCTCAGGACCCCCGTGGGGGGGACAAGTCCCCCCTACACCCCCCTGCATGGAGGGGTGTACAAACTTCCTGGGGTATACATCCGGCTGAAAACAAAGACCTCTGAACAATCATGCTCCACACACAACAATCTCCCACTTGGAGAATGATTGTAGTAACTCCACCGCTGATTCATTTGTTGGAAAATGACTTCTCTTTGGACCTGGTTGTTTCTCATCTTCATTGTCATCCTTGAAGACCAATTGAAACTTAGCATATTCTCAGTTTCTCCCTGGTTACAACTTTTGTTAGCATATCTGCAAGATTCTGGCTAGTTTGTATCTTTTGCAGCTTCAACTCTCCATCTTCCAACACTGATCGTATGAAATGGTACTTGAGCTGTATGCGTTTAGTCCTGGAGTGAAATGCTGAGTTCTTCGCAAGATAAATGGCACTTTGGCTATCACTATATAACATGCCCATATCATGTTCCTTACCCAATTCACCCATAAACCTTTGTAACCAAATCATTTCTTTACTAGCCTTTGTAGCAGCAACATACTCTACTTCTGTTGTTGAAAGTGCAACAACACTTTGGATTTTTGAAACCCAACTAACAGTCGTTCCAACAACAGTAAATACATATCCTGTAATCCTCCTCTTGTTATCTCTGTCACCTGCCATATCTGCATCAACATATCCCTGTAGAGAAATGTTTGAACCACCAAAGCATAATGCTTGATTTGTGGTACCTTTCAAATATCTGAGAATCCATTCACTGCCATCCAATGTTCCTTTCCTGGATTGTTCATGTACCTGCTTACAACTCCCACTGCATGTGCAATATCAGGCCTTGTGCAGACCATTGCATACATTAAGCTTCCAACTGCTGACGCATATGGAACTTTAGACATATAATCCATGTCTTCTTGGGTCTTTGGGCACATTTCCTTACTAAGTTTGAAATGGCTAGCAAAAGGTGTACTAACTGGTTTTGCATTGTGCATGTTAAACCTTTTCAACACCTTTTGTATGTACTCATTCTGAGACAATGTTAATTTACGATTTTTCCCGTCTCTAGTTATTCTCATACCAAGGATTTGTTTTGCAGCTCCCAAATCCTTCATTGCAAATGAATTTGCCAATTTTCTTTTGAGCACATTTATTTCCTGCAAGTTAGATCCTGCAACAAGCATGTCATCTACATACAATAACAATATAATATAGCTGCCATCATTTTGCTTTTCAGATAAACACAATGATCAGAGTGACATCTAGTATAACCTTGTTCAGACATAAACTTGTCAAATTTTAGATACCACTACCTTGGAGCTTGTTTGACGCCATACAAGCTCTTCTTCAACCTGCACACTAGTTTCTCCTTTCCTTTCACCTCATATCCTTGTGGTTGCTGCATATATATCTCTTCCTCCAAATCCCCATGGAGAAAGGTTGTCTTTACATCTAACTGCTCAAGATGCAAATCTTCAGCTGCTACAAGACTTAAAATAGTTCTGATTGAAGTCATTTTAACAACAGAGAAAATATTTCATCAAAATCAATACCTTTCTTCTGTGCAAACCCCTTCACCACAAGTCTAGCTTTGTACCTCTGTTTTCCTCCATCTTCTTCCTTCAACCTGTAAACCCATTTATTCTGCAATGTAGTTTTACCTGTAGGCAACCTGACTAAATCCCAAGTCTGGTTATGCATTAAGGAGTCATCTCTTCTTCCATGGCTAGCTCCCACTTCTTCCTGCTTTCCCTGCATTGCTTCTTCATAACATTCAGGTTCACCAGAATCAGTCAACAATAAATAATATAACGAAGGAGAGTATCGTTTAGGGGGTCTACTTATCCTGGTAGATCTTCTAACACCATTTTCAGGTGTTTGGGGTGCCTGTTGCTGTTGTGGTGGTTGCTATTGTTGTGGTTGTTGAATATTATTATTTTCAGGCGCCTTTACTTTTTCAGTGATTTCATCAAGAACTGCGTATTCCTTGTTTTCCTTTTCCTGTTTCTTTTCCAACAACTGATCCTTATACAAGACCTTTTCATTGAATATTACATCTCTTCTCCTAATGATTTTGTGATTTTTGTAATCGTATAAGCGATAACCAAAATCATTAACACCATATCCAATAAAGGTACATTTCTTTGACTTTGCCTCAAGCTTTGTTCTATTTTCTTTATCAATATAGACAAAGGCCTCACAACCAAAAGGCTTTAAAAAAGAATAGTTTACCTTTTTACCTGTCCATGCTTCCTCTGGAACACCACCATCCAAGAAACTTGAAGGCCCTCTGTTTATTAGATAAACAGCAATATCTACAACATCTGCCCAAAACTGTAAAGGCAATCTTGCATGCAATCTCATGCACCTTGCACGCTCCATGATTGTCCTGTTCATCCTTTCTG
>APFE031210438.1:642924-658121 GCA_000404065.3 Pinus taeda | reverse complement strand
CATTGAGGAAACAAGCAAAATTGCCTCCTACCATCCATCCTGACACAGCAGAGCTTGCACAAGAAAAACAGGTGGACAATGCTATGGAGCTGCTCCTAGTCATGAACCAAAGGATACTGCAAATGGAGGCAAAGTTAGAAAAAGCTATACAGGACAAGCAAGGGGAATCTGCCTCCCAGCCACCTCAAACTTCAACAAACCTTCAACTTGCCCCTCCAACACAAGTAACAGCATCCCCTCCTACTGCTCTAGCACCTACTACAGCTACATCAGCAACTGGAGCAACAGTAGAAGCCACAGCAGTAGCAGAATCCAGCATGGGCATGGAGGAATTGATGAAGGTTGTTAAAGAGCTAGAAAACCAAGTCACAAAAATAAATATTGCCAAGGAAAAACTGGCCAAGCTGGAGGCCAGTTATGACAAATCAAAGATGATTGTGGCAGAGAAGCAAAGAGGAATAAAGGCCTTGGAGGCCAAAGTGAAAACTCTGGAAAAAGAGTTGATGCTAGGTAAAACCCTAGCAGAAATAAAGAAGATTATTTGGGCCAAAATTGGCCAATCTATACAGGACCAATGGAGGTCCATTCAGGGAATTTTTGAACAGGTGGAGCTAATAGATATAGCTCATGTAGAAATTCAGAGAGCCAGGACAGCCCTGGGAATAATCCCCGAGCAGGCCACCAAAATGATTCATTTCCTTAATAACCGCACAAGAGAGGAATTGGCTGCTCTACAAATAAGCAGCAGAACAGACACAATCCTCACAGCTAAAAAGGTATTGACCTTAAGGAACTTTACTCAGACATTGGAGAGGAAGTGTCAGGAAATGAAGGCAGAGATAGATGAATTTAGAGCTAAAATGGCTATTCTACAGGACAAAGGACTGCCAAGCCTAGTGACTGGCACAGGACAACTGCTGTCATATAATCAGTATATGACAAGGATCAACAATTATGTTGAAAACTAGATCACTGCATCCAGCAGCTCCACAGAAGAAGCATGGTCTCCCTCTGGGCAATCCCTCTATGACAAGCTGGAAAATCTGTTATTTATTGAACATGAAATAAATCATCTGTTCGAAGTCCCTCCAAACTTTTATAGACATACAGAGGCAGATGAAACAGTGGTGAAAATGAGGAGGCATCAGCTACCCCCAGCTGATTGGTGGCAAGCAATGCTGGAGATTTTGCCCAGATAATGCCACTTTACTTTTTGCCTTTTTTGAGAAAAATCAGAGTTTACAGGTCAGCAGACAGGTCAGCATGCAGATCAGCATACAAGTATAGCAAGTGGCCATACAGGTGACTCAGCAATGCACCCAGACAGTACGCTAAATCAATGCAGAGTTAAAGGCACAGCTACAACCTACTTTCCAGAGCCATAAAGTCAAATCTGCCTGACAGAAAAATATCGGCTACCTCAGCATTAAAAGCTATATTTATGTTGTCATTTACTTTTTGTAAGAGAGTTGGTGGTGCAATTTATTGCACCATAACTCTCTACTAGATATTTTATACCCTATTTTTGTATATATATCCCCTCAGATAACGCATTGAGGGTCGGTTGTAATACAATTCTTCCTGAAGAGCTCTGTTGTATACTGAAGACTTTTGATAATAAAAATTGCTGATGGAGATTGCTGGTTCCAACCCTGTCTGAAGATGGATATGTAAAGCTCTGTGTTGTTGCAGAATTCCTATGTCATTTGCTGAATCAATAAGTTTCTCTTAACTATGTATGTGTTTCCTGTTTGTTCCATAACTTTTGTGTTTTCATAATCTTAGTAAATAGAGAAAAAGAATAGCCTAGGATTTGTTCCAAACACCCTAAGCTCAATCTCTATTTCTAAATATGTTTTCTGCTGGATTAGCCATATATATAAATTCTTAATTGCTCATGTCTAAACTTATCCTAACATGGTGAATACTGTTTAAGAATTCTTAACTGCTCTTAAGCATTACTTTCATGTTTCTTCATTAGCATAGTGAAAGATTCTTAATTGCCTTTCACTCACTAAAATCCCCATTTTCACCAACAAATCTGATATATTGTTTCACACATGCCTAACTTGCTCTGCAGCAACACTTTGTCTTCACAGATCCACTTCCAAAAGCACAAATATCTCAACTCCATTGCCCAATGGAACAAACTGTCATGCAAATCTATACTTCAGTTCTAAAAGAATTCACCAACCCACCAAATTCAAACAAACAGTGCATCATAACTAGTCTAAAACACTCATCAAACAAAGATAAATCATAAAGAGAGAGCCCTCTCTGGTTACAGGTAGGCTAGAACTTGTAGCTACAAGATTGGTCAGTGGTTACCTCAGCCGTATTCCCTTTAGGAAGCAGGGAACAACCTGAGTGATAACACTGACTATCGAGCTAGCAATGCTATCTTTGGATATCAGTTGCAATGATGGTTCAATTTATTGAACAACACAAATGTTGTCTTTATATTTTGTTATATTTGAAGAATCTCTATGTATTTGTAGGCAGATAGCTGTCGTAATCTTAGGCATTGTCAGTTGTTAAATGAAATGTATAAGTAGTGTTACGGGGTTGGGAAATCGACGCTAAGAGACACACGAGAATTCTAAGTTGTAACAATAGACCTCTGTAATGTTATTTTGATAAATATAATTTTTTATTTTCTGAGCATTTTATAGATTTTGATCTTTTCGTAACCCTGATCAAGGAGTTGGGCTCACTCTCCTGACGAGGCATTGTTGGATTAGTTGTGTGCATAGGTTTATTTCTATTGTGTTATTTCCTTGTTGTGTAATGATTTCGATGTGTTGTTGTGAGTCTTATCTTGTTGTTACTCTAATTATTGTTACAATTATTACTTTTTAGACATTGTTATGTTATGATTGAATGTTCAATGTTGGGTAGGGAAACTGTGGCTTGCATATACCTTTCATGATAGCCTTGAAATAACCAGTCGAGCATCGAGTTGACAATTAATGTGGAATTGGGTGAATTGTATGATTCATATTTGAACACCAACATTTTGGCGTCATTACTAGGGAACGCTATCGAAGGCATGAAAGTATGATTAGTATTCACTTTAAGACCACTCTCTTGTCCTGGGGACGGAATTTTTTCACCCTGCTTCAGGTCCTGAGCATTAGATTGTTTTGTTTCTTTCATAGGAACCGCTCTCTCATCTTGGGAAGGGACATTTTTTTCACCCTGTTTCAGGTCCTAAGCTTAGATTTTTTTGTTGGTTTGTTTTCCTTCTTTTGCTTTCTTTTTAGGGGCTACTCTCTCATCTTGGGGAGGGAGGTTTTCATCGTGCTTCAGGTATTGAGATTTCAATTTGTTTGAATTTTTTCCTTTTATTTTCTGATTTCATGAACAAAGATACAAATAAAAGGGGAAGAGAAAGACCCCCAAAAAGAGGAAGGAAATATCTACGCAGAATTACCTATATCTAAGAAATAATTTCAAAAGTTGAGCCAGGAGCATCGTCGTGAACTACTCTTAGGGTGAGATCTCATATGAGATCTGGAGGTCAGTCAATTTCACAACCAAAACCTCCCTCAATAAGAGAAGGTCAATTCAGGGAAGAAGAAGTAGCAAGAAGAGGATTGGAGGAACTGAACATTGTGAGTTCAGAAGAAGAAGAAGACTTGAGGGAATTCATTGCACCATTTGATCGAGCAAGTGTTGTTAAATAGACTCAACTGTGCATTATCAAATGACCAAAACGTTTTGAGATTCCAAGTGATAATGGAAGATATTCATGGCTCCTGCAACTTCTTTGATTGAGTTCCCAATTAGAGGCATCACGAGTGATGTGCCTATGAAACCTATTCATTTGACAACATTACCTAATTTTCATGGTATTTCTTCTGAAGATTTGGACACATTCCTTTTTTAATTCGACGTTGTATGTCAAGGGTATGACTATATTTCTTATGCCTAGAAACTGAAGACATTCCCCACTACTTTGAGGGAAAGAAATTTGATATGGCTCATGGGTTTAGGGGGGGAATCTATTAATACATGGCATGATATGAAGATGATTTTCCTTGAAAACTATCAAGACTACTACAAATCCCAAGATGCTAAGGAAGAAATATTTCAGATTATGCAGAAAGAGGATGAGAACATCGAGGAATTTGTGGAACATTTCAAATACAGTTTGCAGAGATCAGGTAGTAGTGATATGGATAAGGACATATTGAAGATAATTTTTCTCTGGGCACTAAGGGAGGAATAATTGGAAATTTTGAATGTAGTAGAAAAGGGAGATATATCAAAGGAAGAATTCAACACCATCTGTGATTTCTGAATTAAGTGTTCACATGGAGCTGCAAGGCATAGACAGGGGATCTAAACCCTCAAGACATCCAGCGGTGGAGTTACGAAAGCAGAAATTGGAACCTTGTTGGACAACTTGAGGATTGATATTTTGAGCACACTATCCTCACAACTGGACGTTTTACAGGCAAAACAGAATCAGATCGAAGTAGATAAGGCTATGTCCATTTTCTTCCCTCAATGTAGGAAGAAGCACCTGATGAAGGAACTTCGATTGAATACTGTCGAGACCTGTGCGATATGTGAACAGAATCATTCCACTAGCACCCTTCCATCTCTTGCTGTGTGGAAGGCAATTTTTCAGGGAGAAAATGAAGAGGTAGACTAGTTGTACTTCATGGGATCAAGGAAATCATGGCGACCACTGCCATAGAACATGAATCAAGGTATGCCTCAAGACCCCTCTCATGATTTTAATAACTTTTAGTTTATACATTTTTCACCTTCATAGCCACAGTCCTGTCAATATCTAATGACATGGAAACCATGGTTCCCTCAGTCTGGATCTCCTCCTCCTTCAGGATAGTTCTCCCAGCATATGCCACAACAAAAGTTGCAACTACCTTCTAATGCCTCCACCAGTAATCCTCCTCTACATCCATAACTTCATGTTCAATCTAACCCAAATACAAATAATAGGGGGCTCAATAGGTTGAGACACTCAACCTTCCTACATACATTATTGCCATCATAGAATGTAATAAATTAAATCTCTGTTCTGGTCGAGTGGTAAATACTCAGACTTCAACAATAATTGTTGAATATAGTGATGATGAAGTCTCAGAACCAGAACCTAGGAATTTTGCTGGAACAACTAGGGATGAGTCAACGCAAACTCCTATGGAACAAAAACCCCCTTCTCAAACAGTTGTTCCTAGAGGATGTCAGACTGGTCCACCTTATCCTAAGAGACTATCCTTGAGAAAACAAAGTCCTCATCCTGAATTCGACTTTTTAGGGTAATTGCAAAATTTATTTGTCAAAATCCCGTTACTTCAGGCTATGAGGAACATACTAATTTATGCCAAAATGATCAAAGAATATTGTTCTAAGAAACCTAGAATAAAACCAAATGATCCACTCACTATTCACGTTATGGGAATATTATCAGACATAATGTTGGGGAATCCTACACCTATTAAGTACGGGGATCTAGGGAACCCGATTATTATAGTACAAATTAATGCGGTTGATATCCTAAATGTGATGGAAGACTTGGGGGCAACAATTAATGTCATAACTTCTGCAACTGTGATTACCTTGGGCCTACGAAACCTTAAACCAACTCCAACGTCCTAGAATTGGTATATAGGTCTACTATAAGACCGATAGGGTAGTTGGAAGATATAACCATTTCAGTAGACTCATGGCAATACCATGTCAATCTTTTGGTATTACATACCCAATCCCCAGCCTGTGGGAATTCTTTGATTTTAGGAATACCATGGCTTGCAACCGCAGATGCTTACAATGGGTGTCTATCAAGAAATATGGTAATATCCAATGGGGAAGTTACAAATAATATTATCCTTTATCTCCCTACAGAACTAAGTTCACCAGATAAACCAGGATTTACCTTAATACAAAAATCTCTACCTGTGAAAGGGATGGAACCTGAAAACAAAGAAAGTAAACCAATTCTTACTATTAGTGAGGCCCTCTATTTTAAGGATGAAATGGAAGATGATGCCATTAGTACATTTATCAACAACCCCAACTTTGTTTCTGATTCAACTCGTCAGCTATTAGAATCTATTATGAGTTGCAATGTTTAGGAAGCCATTGAACCAGAGATTGAAGTTGAAACTATTCCTGTAATTATACCCCATAATAGTTTTCATGTAGAAATTGAACCAGGGAAGACGTTGAACATTAATCTTGACATTTCACCTTCCCAATCTGAATGGTTACTAAAAGTCTTTTGGAAACAAAAAGAAGCCTTCACCCGGGAGTTTGCAAATATGAAAGGAATCCCTTCTCACTTATGTACTCATCACATATACATTAAAGAAGAATTTCGACCTATTAGGCAACCACGGAAAAGAATGAATCCTTCCTTAAAGAACATAGTAAAAGACTAATTACAGAAACTATTAGATGTGGGATTTATTTACCCCATCTCAGAGAGTCAATGGGTATACCCACTAGTCATTTTTCTGAAGAAGAATTTCAAGTGGAGGATTTGTGTTGATTACAGGGAATTAAATAAAGAAACTCAAAAAGATCATTTTCCCTTACCTTTTATTGACTAGGTCCTTGATACATTAGTTGGAAAGAAGTTCTTCTCCTTTATGGATGGATTTAGTGGGTAATACGAGATCCAAATAGCTCCTAAGGGTCAAGGTAAAACTACCTTCACATGTCCTTGGGGAACCTTTGCATACCGATTCCTCCCATTCAGTATCTATAATGCACTCTCTACCATTCAACGGGCGATATTAGGAATTTCTTCTAATCTAGTCAATGATAGTGTTGAAATCTACATGGATGACTTCACCTATTATTGGGATTCTTTTGAAGAAGGTCTGGAAAACTTAGAGAAAGTACTTAAATTATGTAAGCAAAATCATGTTTCTCTTAGTACATTGAAATGCCATATGATGATGAAAGAATGAATAGTGCTGGGACACCTACTTTTAGTTGCAAGAATTCAGGTTGATCCTGCCAAGGTAGAGGTAATATTAAATTTTCTTACACCTAAGACACCAACATAGGTGCACAGTTTCATCGGTTATGCTAGTTATTATAGACGTTTTATAGAAAAAAATTCTAAGATAGAATTTCCACTTTTTCAATTGTTACCTAAGGATGCAAAGTGTGTGTGGAAAGATGAATGTGAAACAACCTTTGTGAAAATCAAAGAACTAGTTTGGAAAGCTCCGATATTACGTGGTCCTGACTCGAAGCTCTCGTTTCATATCTCTACAGATGCTTCTCACATAGCAGTAGGGGTAGTCTTGGGACATCAGGAGGACAAGAAATCGTACACGATCTATTACATCAAGAAGAACTTGACTCTTGCTGAAATGAATTATATGGTAACTAAAAAAGAGTTATTGGTTGTTATTTATGTTATTAATAAGTTTCGGCATTACATTATAGGGTATCCCACTTTCCTGCCAACTGATAATACAACCATTAAGTATTTTATGAATAAACCGATAACTCATGGTCATATTACGAGATGGTTACTATTAATTCAAGAATTTGATATCACCATTGTAGAAAATCCAAGGAAAGATAACATAGTTGCATATTTCATGTGTAGGCTAGATACTAGTGTGAAAGTACACCTGTAGAGGATAGTTTTCCAGATGAACATCTTTTTGAATTTCTATTCATAATCCATGGTATGTAGATATTACTAACTATCTTGTTATAGGAAAAGTACCTCAACACTTTCCATACAGAGAACAATGAAATATTATCCATCATAGTGCCCACTATTCATGGATAGAGGGATACCTCTTTTATATAGGTCTTGATCAACAAATCCGACGTTGCATAGGTGAATATGACATCTATGATGTCCTAAAAGTTTCTCACAATTTCCCTTGTGGAGGTAATTTTGTAGATAAGTGGACAAGTCATAAGGTGTTATAGATGGGGTACTATTGGCCCTCTATATTTCATGATACAAAGAAATATGTCTGAGCGTGTGATAGCTGCCAATGGATGGGACAACCTGGTTGGTTGGATGAGATGTCATTACAGCCTCAACTAGTTCTTGATCCCTTTGAGAAATGGGTTATTGATTTCGTTGGGCCATTCAATCTATCTTCACGTCAGAAATTCAACATTCTGGTCTGCATAGATTATGTGACAAAGTGGGTAGAGGGCAAGGCTCTTGCGAAAGAAACACAGGTTGTCTTAGACTTATTATTCGAATAAATTTTCACTCGGTATGGAGCTCCTAGAGAGATAGTTTCAGATGGAATGACACAATTCACATCACATCTGATAGCAGGACTTATGAAGAAGTATGGAATCAAGCACAAGGTGACATCTCCATATCATCCTCAGGTGAATGGTCAAGTCGAGAGTACAAATAAGGTGTTGGAGAACATCATTACGAATATTGTAGAAAACCATCATTGAAAATGGGCTGAAAATATTCCTGATGCACTTTGGGCATACATAACAACATGGTAGAACCCAACATGATTTTCACCATACGAGCTTGCTATGGGAAATCCCCTTTGTTTCTGGTGGAATTCGAAATGAAGATGCTCCAAAAAACCCTTGAAGTAGGTTTGGATCTTTCAGAAGACTAGAAACACCGACTGGAATAGTTAAATGAGTTGGATGAAATTTGTTTGATAGTTGTCCAGAACATTGTTGTGATTCAACAACAACAAACTAAATGACATGATAAATTTATCAAGAAAAATGTGTTTTAAAGAGGAGATTGGGCATTTCTCTATGACTCTCGGTTCAAAGATTTTAAAGTAAAACTCTTATCTAGATGGATGGGACCATATGAAGTTGACACGACATTTGATAATGAGACTATTAGACTCGTAACAAATGATGAGGCACATACTCCCCTAATTGTAAATGAACATCGCCTCATATTGAATCATCATCCAGTTTCTAAAGACTCCTTTACTAAACATCTCTCTGATAATTCTGGTTTTGAAATTGTTATTGCAGAGACCTCTTCCTCTGCATCTCTTTCTTAATTAAATAATAATAATAAAATACACACACACAGACATACACACACATATATATAATAAAATGTTGTTACTACTCTATCATTATTTTTCTTGCAGGTACTTCACTAGTGCTGCTACTCCACCGATGTTTTTTCTCCCCCGATGTTGTTACCCTGTGGATGCTGATTTCGTCTAAGTACTTCACTGGTGTTGTTACTCCTCCGGTGTTGTTACTCCTCTAGTGTTGTGACTCCTCTAGTGGTGTTACTCTGCAGATGTTGATTTCTTCTAAATACTTCACTAGTGTTGTTACTCCTCTAGTGTTGTTACTCTTTGATGTTGTTAATCCTTCGGTGTTACTCTGTGCATCGTGATTTTGTCTAAGTACACCGGCATTGTTACTCCTCTAGTGATGTTACTCCATTCATCATGATTCTGTCTAAGTACACTGGTATTGTTACTCCTTCAGTGTTGTTACTCCTCTACTGCTATTACTCTGTTTGTAGCAATTCAGTTTAATTACTCATCCGGTGTTGTTACTCTATTAAGGTAAGTCGCCAGTGTTCGGTGTGGAGCCTGATTATCTTCTTTATTCAGAGGTATCATTGGATTGGACCCTAGTTCATAATGTGGCAGCAACGCTGCCCATAATATTTACGTTGCAGGGGGGATCCAGGGGGGGTGGCTATGACCTTTCGGAGGCCCCCCCCCCCCATGGCGGGGGATTGGGGGCATTGCCGCCGAAGCTAAAAATAGATGTAAATTTTCCTTGTAAAATGTTGTAATTTCATAGTCAATCTGATCTATTCGTTAGGCAGAGATCTGACGGTAGAAGTTATGTTTAATTTAGGGTTTTTTGCCCTAGAAGGCACCCTCTTGCTATATATGAGGGAATTATATAAAGTCTATGTAGAATTGAATTCTTAGTGAGAAGAGAGACGAGATTGTGTGAGAGCGAAGAGGGAATTACAGTGGATCTGCTGTAGGTTGTATCTCTTAAGTTTGTTGGATAATATAAAAGGAAGGACTGGCTGTTTCTCCATGGACGTAGCCCAAATTGGGTGAATCACATATATATGTGTCTCTCTTGTTTTACGTGTTTTTTGTGTTTGTATTTATGCAATATATTTTATGTATTTCGTTGCTCTGTAAGATATAATATTCTAACAGCGAGGTACGTCCCCAACTGACTTTGTAGATTTGATTGATATTTCACCTATGACATTATTAGACATGACTGTGGACGGTCATCCATTAGTTGGGGGAAGTATCATATTTAATGTTAAAGATGTCGTATTTAATAGAAATAATGATCTGTCATTATCATTGTAGAACCCCGCGGCAACTCGTATATCCCACAATCATTATTCTGATCCCCATCATACCTTGCCCATTTATCCATACACATTGGAACTTGAACTACGTACGATTGCATTGAATTGCAGTCCTTTCCAATGTGTTGTAATAATTACCATTATTACCACAATCCACCATGAATTTTCCCCATAACATCTGCCCAAATTTCCCTATCACCGCATCCTTCGCCACCACAATCCTTATCATCACAACTTTATTGGCTAACACTCTCCTCAACAGTTTTGTTGCTACTCCAAGTGCTACTACTCCAAGTGTTGTTACAGAGAAACTAGAAGAATGGGTAGGCAAGTTGTTAGGCATCCACCAGAAGACACAACATAGGTCCAGCACCATCTAGATGTATGACAGGTTTTTAAAGATATAGGATGGCACACCTATTTTGAGAGGTTGGAGGGATTTGATGAAGTCATTACAGTCGAATTTGCATTGAATTTGGATGGGAAGTATTCCAAATTCCGTGGACTGGACATTCCTGTCACTGGAGAAATTATCTCCACTATTAGTGGGTTGCTGCAAGGGTGGAAGAAAGGTTCACCCAAAAATCTCCCTTACCAGAATTATTCTTACAGGCAGGAGAAATCATGGTTTAGAATGGAAGGTGATACGATCAGAAACCCTTGCCACATCCATGCGTCAAGGTCACATAATTCATTGTGCAATACATTACTTGTGAAGGTCGGCTCTTTACATTGTTTAAATACCATTTTAAACTCCTTTCATGCCTTTGGTTTTGTCACGTGCATTCTTTGGATATGCCACATTTCTTATGGAATAACCTTTACTTAATGGCACGATCTGCTTGTCGGTCGCGTCAACCGTTGGAGGTCCTCACAAACTATGGGCTTGTCATGTTGTTGGTGATTGCATGCCTTGTCATAAACTTTCGTGGCTTGGCCACAATTCACTGAATTAGCAAAAGAGGAACTTGATGATGTCGGCAAGAGAAGAAGAAGAATTAGCGACAGAAGAAGAATTTGTAATGACACTACTACACAAGAACTAGCACTCGCTGCCGAAAAATTGGAAGAATTGGCGATGGAACAAGCTACAAAAAAATCAGCAGTAGAGGAAGGGGCTATAGATGATGTTGTTACACAAGAACTAGCATCGACTACTAACCTAGAAGCAGTTGCAATGGAGGTAGAAGGAAGTGCAGGCGATGCTACTACACAAGAACCAGGGTTGACTATCGACCTGGAAGCAGGAGCAATGGAAGTAGAAGGAAGTGCATGTGATGTTGTTAAACAAGAACCAACTTTGGCAGTGGAAGAAACTACAAGCAACACTATTACACAAGAACCAGTGTCACCTGCCAAAGTGGTGGAGGAACCAGTGGAAGAAGCAGAAGCCATAGTCGATGTTGTTACACAAGAACCAGCGTCAACTATCAAGCAAGCAACTGAAATTGAAAAATAGGTGGCACAAGAAGAAAAGGAGAATGAGAATGTGGAACAACCATTAGAAAAAGGGGAAGGAAGAAGAATTGAAACAACAGGCATTGAAATGATGGAAATCGAGGAAGATATCCCTCGTTCTCCACTTTTCACTTCCCTACCAAGAGGGGAAAGGAAATTTCACTCCCCTAGACACTCAATGAAATAAAGTATCTCTCCCCTGATACTAAGATTTGTGAGGACATTTATAGGAACCATCATCAACACTGTCACACAAGAACCAGTGTTGACTGGTGGCCAAATTGGGCAAATTGAAGAACCGGTGGTCAACACTATTACACAAGAACTAGTGTCGACCTAGGGGAAAGTTGAAGAAGCTATGGTTGATACTGTTTGCAAATAGCCATTGGAATAAAACGTTGTTGTTGGTACCAACCTGCAAGGGCCAAAATTTCTGAGCAAATGGAAGAAGATGATCGAGAAACAAAGTAGCCACAAGAAAAGGGTGTCGAAAATTTTACTCTGCAAGGGCCTGCAGTGACTCTGGAGTCATTCAGGGAAGATATGGAGGTTCCAATACTTGCAAAAGAAGAGGTTGGGGCTATCCCCTGAGTTGTGGAGTAGAGAGAAGAAATAAAGGTGAAATAGGAGCTGCTTAATGAGTTTCCTAATGTCAATCCACCAAATCCAAAACCGGTTGCGAGACTAATTGAGGGGTTTGTTATCAAATAGGAATTCATTAAACGGTGTGAAAAAATAAGGCCCCCCATCCAGGAAAGGTAACAGTTGCAATTTACGGAGAATATGACATTAAAAATGGAAATCATTAAGCTAAGGAAGCATGTGTTACACTTACGGAGATGGGTGAGGAAGCATAAGAGGAATGTCGATGGGGCTGCTATAAATCTTGGAGCCAAAACCACTTCAGCAACAGTGCAAACTGAAGATAGGCCTACCACTTCGACAATCACACAGACTGAGTCATTTTTCCATTTGTTTGAGTTGTGAAATTCTTGTTCATTGCAGAAATTCAGAAATGGAAGGCTACTGCATGTCGCCTTCAATAGGGGGTCTATCTCTTTGGAAGCCCACCAGGAAGGAGTAAGAGGAATCAAGGAATGAGATGAAAAATTAGTGACTAATTACATGATCCAGATGGAGAAAGAAAAGAAGAAATAGGACAATCAACATAAAAATATTGAGGAATTATAAGAGCAAGTGTTGTTACTGAAAGCTGACAAAGATGAAATGTTTGCTCTGGAGCAACAGGGGATGGCATGACGACCTCCTGCTCATAGTTATTGTTAGGTCCCTATAATATTAGTGATTCCCCCATTAATATTGTCATTATATCCCTTATTATTATTGTTGTGCTCCTATTGTCCCCATATTGTTATTATTGTGGCCCATAGAAGCCCACTATTATTATTGTTGTGCCCTTATATTATTATTTTTATGTCGACTTTGATTATATTATGACCCCTTAGACTCCTATATATAAAAACGAGGTTTTTTCATTTGTATCATCCAAGAATTTTTCATTTGTTTAATGTAAAAGAGGTTTCCCCCTCGAAGAGGCTGATTTCTAGCGTTGATCTTTCTTTTCTATCATTTTGTCAGCTGGTTTCATAACATTTGGTATCAGAGCTTTGGATTCTAGGGTTTCGCTGCTCCAAACAAGACATCGTGGAATTTTCACTATAACGTTTTTCCTACGATGTTTCAGAATCTACAAAATAAACCTATTTGATATGAAATTGTTCCAAACCTCGGGTCCAAATTTCAGATCTTGTCTCGCTATATTTTCGAAGATATGATCTGAGGAAGTTACGGTTTTTGTAGACTCTTGAATTACATTCCAAATGGGTGACCTTGGGAAAATCATCATAACTTTATCTTTGGGCATCAGATTGAAATTTTGTAAAACGTTACAAAAAAAAGAAGGACTGTAGTTTTCTGTGTATCTTTTTCAAATCCTAAGGTCGAAACAGTGACACGTGGAATCTCCTACAAATTCACTCTACTAAAAAATTATAATAATCAGGTCATCTTGGGAGATTGGGCATACCACTTTCTTGGAGAATCCAATTTTGATAAGACTGGTGGAATTGGAAACAAGACTCAGAGGGCTACCAGGGGAAGAAATTGCATACCTTGGAGATCTGCGATTATAGAGATACAAGAGATTCAATATCGAGCTTCTACAAAGTGAAAAAAGGTGTGTAGTCTTTTTAAACTTTGTATAAGTTTGGGTTGAAAAATTTGTTTGTACTTCAAAGGGAATAGTGAAGCATAATTATCATTAATTGATGCCCCAAAGAAAGAAAATGGAAACACCTAGTAAGAAATTTGAAAGCTCTAGCATGACTCATGAAGAAGAGGAAGAAATGCAACATGACATATCAAAGTTATGAGACCAAGTGCAACAAATTTCACTCTCAAAAAGGTAACAGAAGCGAAGATTGATGGTTTAAAGAAGGGTGTGAAAGCTAAGATGAATGGCATGGAAGCTAATATGAATGGAGTGCAATTTAAGATGGATGGCGTGGAAACTAAGATGGATGACATGGAAGCTAATATGAATGGCATGGATGCTAAGATGGAAGATTTGAAGATAGATTTGACTAAGTTTCTACAAGAAATGCTTACTAATGGTGAAGGGGTAGTAAAGGAAACTTGTGACGAGAAAAAAATAACTGTTCATCATGATTTCATAGACTTTAACGTTGGATTAAAGACCCACCATGTTCCAAAGATCGATATGTGGATGTTTGATGGCAAGGATCCTGTAACATGGATACTACAAATGGAGCAATATTTCGATCTCCATAATGTGCAAAACACATAAAAGGTACGCATTGAAACTTTATATTTGGAACAAAATCAGTTTGGATGGTATTGATGGCTTTGCTTTCGTAAACAAATTGTCACGGGCAATTTTTATAGAAGAAATGATAGCACATCATGAGGATACAAAAAGAAACATTTTTTTTAGCCAATTGATAAACCTCAAACAAAAGGGTTCAATGATGGAGCACATTGAGGACCTCCAAAAATTAAATATAAGGGTAAAAGATATTCCAAAGGAGCATAGGATTGATGTTTTCATAGGGAATTTAAAGGATAACATCCAACATGATGTTCGCCTTTGGGAACCTGACTCATTGGAGAAGGCATTTAGGTTGGCAAGAAAAATGGAAAGAAAAATTATGGCAACAAGGAAGCCTACCATTCACAATTATAAGGATGGAAGAATTGTTTCCCCTAGCCTTCCACAACCTATAATGTTGACACCCTAACAATTGGAAGAAAAATGAGCAAAAGGGTTTTGTTACAGTTGTGATAGAAAATACACTAAAGGTCATAAGTGTGCTGAGAAGAAATTATTTTACATAGATTGTGAAGAGGAGGAAGAAAAGGAACAAGAAACATCAAA